>CM074943.1:12739053-12766553 GCA_037576815.1 Pangasius larnaudii | reverse complement strand
GCTGGAATTCTGGAAATTTCCATCTCTTTTGTTTACTGTGGCCTGTGTACCTGTCAGTCTCAGTGAAGGAGGCGTGGCCTGTGTACCTGTCAGTCTCAGTGAAGGAGGCGTGGCCTGTGTACTTGTCAGTCTCAGAGAAGGAGGCGTGGCCTGTGTACTTGTCAGTCTCAGAGAAGGAGGCGTGGCCTGTGTACCTGTCAGTCTCATAGAAGGTGGCGTGGCCTGTGTACCTGTCAGTCTCAGAGAAGGAGGTGTGGCCTGTGTGCCTGTTAGTGAAGGAGGCGTGGCTTGTGTGTCTCAATCCCAGTAAAGATGTGGCCTGTTTACCTGTTAGTCCCAGTGAAGGAGGCGTGGCTTCTTAAGCTGTCAGTCCCAGTGAAGGAGGCGTGGCCTGTGTACCTGTCAGTCCCAGTGAAGGAGGCGTGGCTTCTTAAGCTGTCAGTCCCAGTGAAGGAGGCGTGGCCTGTGTGCCTGTTAGTGAAGGAGGCGTGGCCTGTGGGGCTGTTAGTAAAAGAGGCATGGCTTGTGTGACTCAGTTAGACTAAAGGAGGTTTGGCCTGCGCACCTGTCAGTCTTAATGAAAGAGGTGTGGTTTCTATACCTGTCAATGGCGGTGAAGTAGGCATAGCCTGTGTGCCTGTGAAGATTCGGTGAAGTAGGTGTGGCCTGTGTACCTGTCACTCTTAATAAAGGAAGTGTGGCCTGTGTACCTGTCAGTTTTTGTAAAAGAGGCCTGGCCTGTGTCCCTCTCAGTGTCTGTGAAGAAGGCGTGGCCTCTGTACCTGTCAGGCTCGATGAAGGAGCCTTGTCTTGTGCATTTATTAGGATTTTACTGTTTTTCGCAATACATGTTGGGCGTTATCTCTTACATAACTTGGGATTACGACTTGCAGATTGACGCTAAGTCGATTTAATGTTCTGCAGAAGCCACATACAGCCTTTCCATCATTAAATAACAAAATCAGCCAGGATTTAAATAATAACGCTGGCATATAATACCAGCTCTGTTATTGTTCTGCTTGTAAGACGGTGTAATCCTGAGCTCGGCTGTTTTGTTTACCCACTCCAATGTTTCATATCCTTGAAGTATGCCACTATGATCTTATCCCAGAGCTATCACACTGTAAGAATGTTCTCTTTTGCAATCTCTCTCTTTATCTCTCTCGCTCTCTCTCTTGTGCCTAAACCATGGCTTTTTCTTTAATTGCACCCCTCTATTTTTGAATATCCTGGGTAATGACCAGTGGGTGGAGTGAATTAGAGTGGCTTATGTAATGTACATCGCAGCCACTGCTGCTGCTTCAGGAATGTCTGAGGGGTTTCTGTGTGTTTTCTGTTGAACCCTGACCTTCAGAGGTTGCATCCGTCCCAGATGGCTTTGGTAAAATGTTAAACCAGCCATAACATGACGAGAGCGAGAGAGAAAGAGAGAATGAAGAAGTTCTGTTGACATAGCTGCATCAGACTACGAAACCACCTGGAAATGAGTAACTCCATGATGTGGAGTTCACATCCAGGATGTGGAGTGTGTTACAGATAACAAAACTGCACATGAAAGTGGGTTTTGATTTCACTATCACTACCAACCAATCACCAGAATAAAATTACAGTCAATCAGTGACGCAAAATAATATCATCACACACCCCAAGTGTCTAAAAATACGCCATTATTTTCAAGTCAAATATGTCAATATCCAACCTTTTGACGGACCTCTTGTAAGAGTTTTTGACATTATCCCAATATTGTATTTAGGGGTCCAATCATTTAGAGCTGGATTACACAAGATGAAGTCCCTAAGGTGTAGAAACACCAATTATATTTTCAAAATGAATTTGATAACCATATTGAAGTCACACACTATTCTGAAATCAAAATCACTTTATCGATCAAGCACACAACTTGTATTAAAAAATGTAGAAGATTTAAGATTTTGTTGGTCATTCCGGTCTTTTTTGGAAGCTAAGAAGAATGAAGAATGCTTTTGTCGTAAGAGTGTATGCATTAACTGTCCTAACTAGAAACTGTCAGCCATTTTATGGCTTAGACCATTTTGAAGGATAGCTTGCCATAATAATTGTAATGCACAATAACGATAATAGATTAATATATAGAACGGCCAGAATTCACTTTATCACACAAAACATATAAGCGTTGCAAGAGTAAGAATACATAGATAGCTAATTCATCTGCTAATAAGAATTTTAGCTGATTAAGCTGATAAAACATGATGGGTTAAATCAGCAGGGTGAAACCACAAAAAAAAAAAATGAATTAAGCGGTCCATCAGGACCTGGACTGCAATGCTCTGGGCTAAATTCCACTGGTCACACACACACACATCCTTGTTGTTGATGTTTGGACTGTTTCCTCCTCAGGGCGCCTATTCAACATATATGACCTCCTGAAAAAAAGAGGTGTCACCATGACCTTTGCTCCCTAACCCTAAGGTCACAGCCTAAGTGTCATCCTGACAGGAGTGCCGTCCTTGGGACTCTCAAACTCTGCTAGCGAACTTTGACCCAGCTCTGAACTCTGCTGCGTTGTCGTGCTGGCTTAATAAAAAGAGAGACAGAGTGACAGAGCAACGGAGCGTACATGTGACATGACCCGCTGCTATTCAGGACACGTGTGCAAGTACATGTGTGTGGTCATGGCTGGAATGGCACTACCGGTATGACACGGGTTACGAGTATGTATAGAGAGTTATTATGTGTGTGAGACAGAGGGTAAAAGTAAGATAAAAATAGACAAAGAGGATGACAAGAGCTAGACAGAAAAAGTGAAATCACAAAAAAGAAAGAGAGAGATGGTACTGCAGGGTGATGACTCAAACACATAGACAGTCTTATGAGTTAGCACAGGGATGTCTCACTCTTTTCTGTCTCACACACTTCTATCTCTGGTTAATGAGTCCTTTATCTTACCAAGTGTCCTGGTGCTTGCTTACAATTGACCCATTGTCTGTGTATTACACATTATGGTACATGGTAACACTACATTCACACTAATCTTTTGAATTGAGATTTTCTCATTTCGATGAAAATTAGGTATGACAATGGGCTTGAGTGATGCACAAACCTTATTGTCAAACAGGATAACGCTGAACGCTGCATAACACTGTAACAACTGTGCAAGGGTTCATAAATTTGGTAGAAACCTGAATACCAGGATCTGATACTAGTTACTACCAAAATATCAGCCTCTGGTCCTAGTTACTACCTAAATATCAGCCTCTGGTCCTAGTTACTACCAGAATATCAGCCTCTGGTCATAGATACTAGCAGAATACCAGGATATGGTCCTAGTTACTACTGGACCATCAGGCTCTGGTCCTAGTTACTACTGGACTATCAGGCTCTGGTCCTAGTTACTAACAGAATATCAGCCTCTGGTCATAGATACTACTAGAATATCAGGCTCTGGTCCTAGTAACTACCGGAATATCAGCCTCTGGTCCTAGTTACTACTGGACTATCAGGCTCTGGTCCTTGTTACTAACAGAATATCAGCCTCTGGTCATAGATACTACTAGAATATCAGGCTCTGGTCCTAGTAACTACCGGAATATCAGCCTCTGGTCCTAGTTACTACCGGAATATCAGCCTCTGGTCCTAGTTACTACTAGAATATCAGGCTCTGGTCCTAGTTACTACTAGAATACCAGGCTCTGGTCATAGATACTAACAGAATACCAGGATATGGTCCTAGTTACTACTGGAATATCAGGCTCTGGTCCTAGTTACTACTGGACTATCAGGCTCTGGTCCTAGTTAC
The DNA here is from genome assembly GCA_037576815.1 of Pangasius larnaudii. Taxonomy (NCBI): domain Eukaryota; kingdom Metazoa; phylum Chordata; class Actinopteri; order Siluriformes; family Pangasiidae; genus Pangasius; species Pangasius larnaudii. Next base: position 12,762,778 of record CM074943.1, on the reverse strand, counting down.
TACTAGAATACCAGGCTCTGGTCCTTGTTACTAACAGAATATCAGCCTCTGGTCATAGATACTAACAGAATACCAGGATATGGTCCTAGTTACTACTGGACTATCAGGCTCTGGTCCTAGTTACTACTGGACTATCAGGCTCTGGTCCTAGTTACTAACAGAATACCAGGCTCTGGTCCTAGTTATTACCAGAATACCAGGATACCATCACACTCACATTGTTTAAAGTAAAAGCTTCTAACTCTCCTCCTCAATGCTTACTAGGTTTATGTGAAGCACAAGCCATTCTGGAAACTTCTAAACCTGAAAAAATAGCCAAGTTCCATTTCAATACAGCAGATAAACATAAAACGCAGATAAACAGATAAACGGTCCCCAGGTCTTGTTACTAGGCAATTATCTGTTTTTTGTTGTTATTGTTTATAAGTTGTTTGTGACATGAGGTTACACAGTCTGTCCGGCTATGATGCATGATCTGATGTTTTGCTCATGTTCATGTATTTTTTTTTTTGCTTTCTCTGACCAGCCCGGTACCCTCAAGCTCTCAGAAACAATGGGCTTGTTTGATGTATCTTCAAAACGGCATGGTTTTGAACCATCAACAATGGTTCAGTTGTTTTCCAGGAAAACATGAGTTAAAGCAAAAACAGACAGTGTACTGTCCAAATAGGAGCGTTGTGATCGAGTCATGTGACGCTTCTCTTTGAATGAATGGAGTACAGTATCAGGAGAAGGAAATGTGATTTTGCGTTCCTTTGGTTATGCTGATGTGCCGCTCACTTTCTGATGGAGACTTTGACAACAGTTGGCTGATGTCATAGCCTCAGGCCAACGTTTAAGCCTCCTTTCAAATTGACGCATTGTTCTCCTTGATATATTCTGGTCATTTCACCATCTCGACCAAGTGAAGGAAAGTACTGAAGGTTCCTATGCTCAAGGTGAACAGGATAAATACTAGGATTCTCTTCCACAACCAGTTCAAATAAAGTTCTTGGCAGGTCTTTCTAACAAATCTTGATCTATATTTTGGGGAACTTTCACATACACAGTGTTTAGTCTGTTTGAATAGAGCCCTGTTGCGTTCTCCCATTTGGTGCAATTCTTTAGACAGGTGAGAACACAGCACCCACTCTTGGGTCTGAGAGTGTCTGAGTAAGGTGGTCTTGGTCCGCTTCCAAATGAAGTTGTGTTTTGGGTTGCAGAATTTTTATTTTTTGCAGATTAAGTGCTAAACTTCGCCAGAGAGAGAGAGCTGCAGAAATGCCATATGTTCTGAAATAAGCAGAGAATATAAACACTGGGTGTGATATATATTTTATAATCATCTAATAATTTATTTAGCACATGACTTCGACACATTGTTCTCTGTGCTTGGGAGATTTTTATGGTTTCTATGCAAACTTGGTAAAGGTTCCCTCGCCATATATCTGACCAGTGAAAGGGATTTATGAGGACATCTTCAGCCCTACATGCCCCTCAGACCAATGTTCAGACCAATGGACTCAGCAAATGGACTGATGCTTGTGAAAGCACCCTTACACTTCCAGCAGACTTCTTCACCTCAAACTGAGGTGATTCTTCATTTTGCTGGTGGGTCTTTGAAGATCCCTGCTTTAAATTTTTGGCGCACTATTGGTGACATGGCCGATCACGTAACCTGTAATTATGCAGTATAATTAAATAACCCCTAAGGTCACTCTGACTACTATCACAGAATGAAGAAAGACCAATTGTCGGACTCACTGACAGACCAGCTACCCTTAGAGTGAAGCTTTTTGTTTAGTCTCAATGCAAGACTTTCCTCGTGCAAGCCCTCCTGCTATAAGATCCTCCTGAACCTTCGTCATCACTGTTCATTAGCCTTCCGACTTGCTCCCAATGTCTTGAGGGTCATGTGCCTTAGATGCCTCGGTCACATGGCTGTCCTAGAAAGAGAGAAACCTTAACCTGAGAGCTTTGTCATGGTTTAGAGAGCTGAGTTGTCCCAGGCTGGATAGGGTGAAGAGCTTCTTAGTGCATTTTACAGATTTTTAACACCAGGGATGGTTTTTGACTATTCCTGTACCAGTTTTCTTGGTGTCCACTCTATCCTTTTGGGAAGAATAAAGATATTCTTCATGGCAGTTTTTAAAATCTGGACAAAATTGAGTCAGTGTGAATCTTCTGAGATGATGCCATGGGATATCTCCCTTTTTTTGACAATGTTACTGGATTTTAACCCTCAGAAATCTACAGCTACTTTTGTCCTTTTGATACTGAAGTTTAACAGTCAATTTAATTACAAATGCCACCATTTTAAATAATTAGGTAGTGTTTTGGACTCATCTTCCAGCTGAAATAAGATGTTACATTTGAAGATTTAAGTGTGTCCAGCACTTAAAACAAAACAAAAAAAAAGTTTAATTAATTTTTTTTAGTCTTGAAAATTTAGATCAGCAAATAAAAAAAGAATATTTTATAATTCAGAATTCAATAACAAAAACATATATCTTTGAAGGAATCAGCTTTGCAATTGGCTCTTTGCGACATGATGAAATTGAAAGCAAATCAAATAATTCCTGAATTTTTGAGCAATATGTAAGATATATCATGTCATGTGTGACATTGCTGGCCTTAGCGGGTTAAATTTCCTCCATTTTTGGAACAATTTCATTCGAGCCAGCACGAATCGTTTAAAACGTTTGAAGCCTCTGTTCTTGGGAAAACTTGAAAAAAAATGGTGCTATTGGATTTTGAACCATGATCCTTTTTATGTAGCACATATTCTGTGTCTAAGAGGCTTGGAATGTTTTCTTGCATGCGGAATGCCCTAGAAATATGACAGCTATGCATATTAGTCCATGTCTGGTGGCCTAGATAGTTTCAGTGTGGTGGGTTATCCATTCTCAGGACTATGTGGAGGTGGGTACACTGATATCTGAACAAAATTCCACTCATGCTTTTAGCACAAATTTCCCATCGTTGCTTCACAGCACAGAAGGAAACTTGGCATGTTTGACTTGAGAATTTACTTTTGTGTACAGTTTGTGGTCCTATTTTGTTCCTTGTTCCAGAACCATGTCATCTTTCCCTAGCTTGCCTCTGTCTAACAGTTATTTTGACCCAGTTTCTTTCTTCTATCTAAGGACATAACAAAAACCGGAACAGTGAGAGAAAAAGAAACCTGCAGAACCTCCTGGGCCCAAATGTTTGTGTTTCGTCAAATGGCCTCCACAGATTTACTACACAGAATGCTCTGGAGAGGTTTAAAAAGAAAAGCCAAATATCTACAATCATTTCCTGCCTAGAATGGAAAAACTGTTAATATAAGGACTCTTAAAACCTTAAGGGTTCTTCATTTGTCCTTTTCAGGAAAAGTACCAGAAAAGAAACTTTTTTGGAAGTTAAGAGCCCTTAATTATTCAACGAATCCTTAAAGAACCCTTGAAGAACACATTTTTTTTTGCTAAGAGTGTATGTTATCTAGGGTACAAAGTCCAAATTATTGCTTCTTAATACGTGGAACCTCTTAGCTGTTAAACATTTATGTCTTGGAACTTGGTCTGTAACCAAGAATTGTTCTTGGAACCCTTTCTGATAAGGAAATAGGTTGCAGCATTAGAACTTCTGTTTTTAATCCAAACTAATTCTGTATTCAACTATAGCCGGTAACTCAGAATTTCCAACCTCCACAGCTAGTTAAAAACAAAGAAAAAAACACCCCCTCAACTTGGAATTCCTACTCAGTAAGTCAGGAAGTTGTCCTCAACCCCGAGTTCAGCTTATGACTGCATGTCAGCATGGCTGCTCACATTGTCAACAGTAAATAGAATATCACTCCACTACTATAAATGAGTTTATTGTAACATTTACTTTAGATCAATCAACAAATACACATCAGTTGTTTCAATCTCTAACGCTGACTGTACAGTTTTGAGAATGTAAATACGTCATAGAACTCGCGATCATTAATGTTTCTAACAAACGACATACTTTCATAGTGTTCATGTTTTCCCCCAACTTTTTATCTCGAAAGCATCAAGTTCAGAAACTATGTTCAGACTTTCCAAATTAACTCAAATGAGGCATAATTCAGCAAAAAAATATGATCCTCAAAATGTGATTTTAAGTTTAACAACCAAACATTTGTTACAGTATGTTGGCCACAGCTTCTCCAAATCAAGTTTTTTTTTTAATAGTTATACTGTTTAACTGTTGCACAAGTTAGTATATGAAAGCAAGTAGGTCCCATTTTAAGACATACAGTATTTGTGGATATTCGGTTTGCTAAAAGAAATTGATTGGCTTGTGGCTGAAACAAAGACCACTTCATCAAGTGCAGGGCCTGATTTACTAGCTGAGGAGATACGGTCCACTTGAGGTTGAAGTCGATGAGTGGGTCATTATCTATGACCACTTATATAGACATTCACTACTGAAGATCAGGAAAAGCAAAAATGACATACATACACTTTGTGTGCTACACTGTCATGTTCTTGTTTTAAACCGCTCAACTCTAAAGTACTCAAAACATTTCCTGGTTCCATCAACTGCAGCAGTTCCTGCCTGGTGCTTTAAGACCCCCTGAATACCACTATGAATGGCCACTTCAGTATCCCCATAACACACACTGAGCTTTCAGAGCTTTCCTGTCTGGTCAATGAGCTGAATTCACGTCTGTGCCCTCAAGCACTTCTAGACCTTACAATATTTTCTCCCAACGTGTCCTGACATACATTTGCGCACACACACACACACACACACACACACACACACACACACACACACACACACACACTTAGTCAGGCATGTTCTCGCTGTTCCTGTCTCTCTTCTGTCTCTGTTAGAAAGTGAACTGGGTTGAGATCTAATTCTGCTGGCAACACAGGAGGCGTTTTATGGCTCAACTCCCCCATGCAGTTCATCAGTTCCTCCACAGATGTGCAGTAAATTAACTTAGACACAAAAGAACCAGAGGACTACGAAAAGGCCCAGAGACAGTGAAAATCAGCCAAGTGATTATCAGGTGGCTGAACACATGCTCACATATGGCAAAAAAAAGAGATCTGTTCAGATTGCTCACGCAGTGTTTTTATGCTGCTTATCGTCTTTGTGCAGATGGCATGTGCTTTTATCTAATTGGTGTCCACATGTCCCATTTTCACTCATCTTTTTCTGACATGTTCCTTGGTTTGGAACAACACAGTCAGGGTTCAGGATAAGAAAGGTTAAACTCTTGCTATTCCTTAGAGTCTCCAGTAAACAGAGACAAGGCCATATGCCTGTGGTCTCCTCAACCATCTGTTCTGAAATGTTTGTCCTTCAAACTTTTCTAAAATCATCTGCCAAACAAAAGTGAATTGAAACTTACATTTTCTCATCTGACCAATAAAAGTGAGCAAATTAAGGAGCTTGCTCAAGGACTTAACCATGGCAGCTTGGTAATACAGGGATTTGAACTCACAACCCTCTGATCAGCAGCCCAAAGCCTTTACCGCTGACCCACCGACCACCCTTCACTTCATCAGGAACAGGATACAGTTGGTTTATAGGATGGCTATCTGCCCACAGGACTACAAGGCCTTAAAAATATGGTTCTTTTTTCTTAGATTTTGTCCAAATTCCTCCAACTGCACTTTCATTGAAAACCTTCCAATTGGCAAAAATAGTTTTGCTTCAAAACAAGAATCAAACTCAAGTCTCATTAGTATTAGAACGTGATGTATCTTTCTCGTCTTATTTTGACCCACTTCTTTTCCCTAATCATCAGGTCAAAGATCACAGCATGGACGAGCATCAGGATAAGAAAGGTCAGATGCTTCCCCTCAGTAATACTTTGAGTCTCCAGAAAGAGATACAAGGCCATACGCCTGTGATACCCTCAACCCGTCCGTTCTGCAAACCGTGTCCTTCAAACTTGGTTAAATCATGAGCCAAACAAAAAGGAATTTAAACTCTAATATCAAAGTGATCCTTTATTGGATTCAGAAGCTCTCAAAACAGGATATAACTGGAATAAGGTCATTATCGTGCTCATGAGTTGTGGAGGATGGATATCAGACCACATGACTACAAGGCCATCAAATTATGGTTCTCTCCAAATGCAGTATGATCAGTTTGCAAAAAAGGTTTTGCTTCAAGACAAGAACCAAACTCAAATCTCATTAGCATTAGAACCTGGTGCACCTTCTTAGTTCTCTGAGAAACATGGACAACAAAACTGCTTTGTTTATGCGTACAGTTTTCAATGACCCACAAATGAAACAAATCATGCGTTTTGGTAATAGATTAACTAAGAATCTATTCCTGTCGTGTCCCATGTTGGGTTTTTTTCTCTCTTCTTTAGTCTTTTGGAGAAATGGCCACAATTTGCTAGCTGGATATGAGCATCTCTACTAAACCGGATGAATTATGAGGCTGTACCTTTGTTCCAGGCAACAATCATTAAGCTCTTGAGATTTATGAATATAGCTGCCTGCTAGCCAATGAGAAAGTATTATCATTTCAAATCCATTATCTTATGATAGAACTCATTACATCGTGATAATGTTCTTCTAATTACATTGCCTCCATTTTACCAGCATTAGCACATGTTAATAAGTCATCAGTCAGGCCAAGCGTGTGCTAACAAGCTATCTAAATGGCACTCTTTTGTCCTCTTCTCAGTACCCTCTCATGGCTGTCTGACCGCAGGACATAATTTGAAGCAGCATGGCTTGTGTGCAAGTAAGCTGTGTACATGATTAATGAACAGAGCAAAGAGTTTGGCACACGTCTGCCACGTGATGAACACCCACCTCGGTTTTGCCAAGTTGCTCACGTAGCCTCAGTACTTCATCATAGTGTCAGGCATAGGAATGCCTGAGATGATTTTCTCCCTTTTTCCCCTCATTCCTCCCTTGTTGTGCCTCATAATACTTTGGCACAATTTTTTTTTTTTTAATGGAAAAGGTTATTTTTTCCAGGATGTTTCAAATCACTTGCCTGGGCTTCTACAAGATGCTTACATGTCTGGGCTATTAGTTTTTTTTCCATACTTGCCTGGTGGACAAGTAGAGTTAGTAGACTATTGGTCATTCACGGGAAGAAAAACCCGTACTCGCTATTAACTTTCGCAAAAAACAAACAAACATTTAATGTAAGTACGTAGGTTTACCTCGGACTCTTCCTTAGAAAAGGTCAATAACTGGCAGAGTCGTCCCCTGTTCAGGGATTTACATACTCATATGAATGCAAGTAACTAGCTAATTTGCTCGCCATATGTTCTTACATTATGTTAGCTACCATTTTGTTTTGTCACTTAGGTTTCCATGCACACCAAAAACAGGCATGGATTTATGATTTGTCCATCCCTGCTTTCATGAGCTGACCTTTTTAAGATGCTGTCTAAGAAGCTCGTGAAGGCTTGTGTCTGTATGTAAATTAGCTAAATACCCATCCCTTGTGCGTGATTACTACATATAATGAAGGAATCACAGATACAAGAGGAAAAGCAGGTGAAAAGTGGACAAACATCAGCAATGCCTCTGAGAGCTAAAACCTATTAGTAGAAGCACAGCAAATTCTTATCTCTTAAACTGTAAACAGTTGCGAAAAGAGCGGAGTAAACAGTTTAGATCTCTGCCTGAAATGAATTGATGAACCATTACCGCTCCATGCCTATTTCTGCTCTTATGACCCATTAAAGCTTCAGGAATAAAGGGGGGGGGGGAGTCTGCAATGCTGCTAACAAGCAAGCAAGTTGGGAATGTTTCATGGATTACTTTGCCATACGCTAGCCTCGCGATCTTTTGTTTGTTGTTTGCTGTTACTAGCCATCCAAAGTGTTACCCATAACAATGGAGTCTGGTCATCTGTAACAAAAGCTAAGAGCCAATTTGTAGGATTGAATCAGCCAGAAAAACCTCCTGAAAGAGTTAAATGGAGCATGGGAAATGAAGCTCCAGCAGCATGTCTAGCAACAGGCTGTTTGGACTGTTTGGACAATTCCACAGTGGAAATGTGATGACATCTCCATGAATCATAACCTGGATAGCGAGAAACAGGAGCCAAAATCTGCCTCTATTTAATGTGAGTTTAAAAGAAAAATGGTCTAGTCACTGAAGCTAAAATAAACATTTCTCTTGCTAGTTCACTGCCCTCAATCTTTCGCTAGTAATCTCTTATCTTCATGCATGACTAATTGAAAAAATATGAGGTATGATGTGGAGCCTGAGGCGTCTTGCCCTTACGGTATGTCAGTATGCAAGACTACAGCTGCCATAAAAAGTACTAACTGAGTCACTGGGCAGCATTTTAACCAAAATGAAACCTTAGCAGCACTGATTTTTGGGTTTCCCCTTCACTGTCATCATATACTGTATGTCTTAATTTATTCCACAATTCTGGTTTTTACTGATCAGAGGTCAGTCATTTTTCTATAACAGCTGCTCAGTAGTGCAGCTGCCAATCTCAGGTTTATGTGCAGGCTATTTATTAATAAATAAAACATTTTTAATCATTGGCATTGCCGTGGTATAAGAGGAGTAAAAGACTTCAGGACACGCTGTTATAGGAAACTAGTAAACATCAGGTTCATCAACTTCCCGTCATGTTTTATTTCTTACACACCACACTTTAGCATGTTATATTTATACACTATTGATCGTTTTTGAGTCCAAAGTAGTGATATCTACCTTTCTGGTGCTTAATGCAAAGAAACTTCTAGTAATCTCCAAAAGTTAACTATGAGATAACTATGAGATAAATTCTCATACAACATAGCATATGATGTCCTCAAATTTGGCTAGAACGAAGGAGTTCGGTGGCCGGATTGGTTTCAGTGGCTACCAGCTGCCAAAACACAGGCCAAAGTGGTCAGGCAGGTAGTCCATCTAGGCCAGATGGTAAGAGCTCGAGGACGGAAAAAATTCCTGAAGTACAGGTACTAACACTACATCATAAGGCAATAATCAGGCAATTACAAATTTCAAACCCAAAAAAAAAAAAAAATTACCAGCTTGTCCATTGTTTGACGTGTTTTGCCAGACCAAGCTGTTTTTTTTTTTAAAAAAAAACCTCTAGCTTGTGCTAATGCTGCCTAAATATCTTGCCTACCGTGAGAACTGCCGAATATGAAGATGCATGAAGTGCTAAGACGTGAATACCTTTGATACTTTAGAAGGCACGGCTAAAACCGAGCGCTAATTCTCTACTTTAAAAGTGTTTACTGTGGACTTCAATGTAAAACAAAACCCACAGAAATTTTTCACATCGTCCAAAAGATTATCTGAAAAGCAACATTTCCATTTCAAATGTTTTCAGTCTGGTGGCTGGGTCTTCCCACAATTCCCAATTTTTTCCCCCTGCTGGCTACGATACAGCTGGCGGTTTGGAATTCCTTATGGGAACCTTATGGGAAACAGGTCATCTCTTTTGACCTCGAATCGTTCTGTCCTGGTTCTTCTGGAGCTAGCTTCAAAGAGCTTCCACTTCTTCGCTAGGAAGCACATACCATGCATCAAACTGACATGACGTGGACATCAAAAGTGAAAGATGAAAAGAAGGATGAAGAAGAGCGCAGGAGTGACTCCGATATGACCGCAGCAAGAGGGTTCTGTTTCCTTTAAGATTCCCCTCAGGCTGGGCTAATCTCGCCTTCAGTTACTTTGATTTTCCGGACATGCCGAAGAAAAGGCTTTGTGTGTGTAGAAGTGTAGAAGTGGAGGGATTATTCTAGAAGATCTTGTTTTGACACCTAACACGTGTCCACAGTTATCAAAAAAAAAAATAGTCGTAAAAAGTTTCGTTTCATTTTCGTAGTTCCTCATTTCTTCCACATATCAGTAACAAGTATGTAAATCCCCTAGCACTCCTTTCTCCTTTTCTCCTTCTCTTTTTCTATGGAAATGCTAATACAATAACAACGCAAAGCTTAGCTAGCTCTTCATTGTTTTTAATGAAACAGTTATTTCCTTCCCAGATACATGCTAAAGTCACGCTAGTTGTCACGCTAGGTTTTCCGTCTGAGATTTGGAGTTAGCGTGTATGATGCTAACGCAGCCTTTTTTGATAGAGTAAGGAAGGTTAAGGCCAGGGCACATGTGGAAGCTTTCTTCTTGATATCAGGAAATTTCAGAGAGAGAGAGAGAGAGAGAGAGAGAGAGAGAGAGAGAACAAGAATCAAGAGTCAGTCTCAGAAATCTATACTGTAATATTTTAAAGTCACAACACAGGAAGTGTAATAAAACCATCGTTCCTATTTTTAATTCTGAAAATAAATTGTGTGTAAAATGAAAGTGTGTGTGTGTGTGTGTGTGTGTGTGTGTGTGTGTGGCGTTTATAATAGAATCTGGTACTGAAACATGAAAAATAGCATGCAAAGGTCAGATGTGGATAATATGGCAAACTAAAAATATTACTGAATGAGTTCAAGATTTAATTTTATAAATGAAAACAGAAGGTCAAAAGGTCAGAGTATAGATTTATAACAGGAAGTGTGTGTGTGTGTGTGTGTGTGTGTGTGTGTGTGTGTGTGTGTGTGTGTGTGCAGATTGTGAGCTTTGTGAGGACTGAATGTCTCTATAATTATAACATTAAATGACCTGTGTGTGTATGTGTGTGTGTGTGTGTGTGTGTGTGTGTGTGTTGGTTCTGTGTACAATTGAAGTCAGCTGTGTGTCACATTCTTAGCTCGTCTCATTTCCTTTGTGTGTGTGTGTGTGTGTGTGTATATGTAAGAAAATAGCTGGTCATACATGTCATGTTTGGTTCTAACAACCCACCCAGGTCAACACACACACACACACACACACACACACACACACACACACACACACACACACAGCCTGCGGGCTAGGCAATAAAAGCAAAACCTCAAGAAATGGAACGGATTGGATTGAGATTCAGATTGAGATTAGATAGGACAGAGACAATACTGCTAAACCACACACACACCTCTCTCTCCCTCTCTCTCTCTTTCCCTCTCTCTCTCTCTCTCTCACACACACACACACACACACACACACACACACACACACAGACACACACACACAGAGTTTACGAGTTGTGGCACAACATGTTAATGTTGCCTAATATGTAGAAAACTCATGGAAGTTCAGTCAGCGGTCAATGCTACGTGTAATTAAAGTGTAAAATTAGCCATGCGGAGTGTTTTCTTACTCATTTACAAACACATCTGAGGTAAATGTTGATGCTCTCGACAACTTTTCTCGTTTCCAAAGTTACTGCGCCTTTACATTGTCCACACACAACACAAAGCACTAGCTGGGTTTTTAGCCTCAGTCATTAGTTTATGCCCAGTGTTCAGATTCTGTAGCTGCTTAGCAAGTTTAACCTCATAAACAGAGAATGTGCTGAAAGCAGATGGACAGACAGATAGAGAGAGAGAGAGAGAGAGAGAGAGATACAGACAGACAAACAAAGAGAGTGTGAGACAGACAGATTAAGCATGAGAGAGACAAAGAGAAAGAGAGGAGACAGAGACAGAGAGATAGATACAGACAGACAGACAGAGAGAGACTAAATATGAGAGAAAGAGACAGAGAGATAGAGAAAGGGAGAGAGAGTAGGAAAGACAAAGAGTGACAGAAAGGGACAGAGAAAGACTGTGAGAGATGGACACAGAGACAGAGAGATAGATACAGACAGAGTTTAATCAGTTTAATAGATAGATAGAGAGGGACAGACAAACAAAGAGACGGAATAAATGTGTGTGTGTGTGTGAGAGAGAGAGAGGAGTATGAAAGACAAAGAGAGAGAGAGACTCTGAGAGAGAAAGACAGAGAGAGGGACAGACATAAACAAACAGCGTTATCTCAGATTAAATTGCTGCGCTGCTCAAGTCTGGATTCTGATTGGTCAGAAGGTGTTGATTCATTTTCTGTAACAGCAGCTCGGACAGTAGTGCAGCCGCAAATGTTTCTATTAAAGCACTCGTTCTAATTTCGTTTCTATAGTAACAGGATTTTAAAAGAATGGTTCATACGGTGAGGAGACGCTTATGTAACAGTTATGGAAGGAGTCTCCAGTGTCAGCGCTTTCTAACTTTAAGATTTCTGACATCTTCAGGACAGAGGAGTTTACGCTTCTTTTGCAGTTTCTCTGTAACACGACAAGCTTCGTTTTTTTAACCTTAATATCGTCAAGAGAGAGAGAGAAAAAAGAGGTTGGTGAAAGAACGACTGTTTATAGCTGCTGTAACGTGAGAGAACAGGAACTAACTTGTTTCATGGACGTTCCACAACATTAAATGTAACTCTAAATGGATAAAAAAGTATGACATGTCTTTCTTGCACAGTCCAAACACAATTGTTACCATCACTGGTCCTTAATGGTATCCGCTAGACAGAACATGCCACCAGTAGAAGGCAACAAATTACCAGTAGAGACCCACAGGGACCATTACAGCTTCCATTAAAACCAGTACAACTCCCATTATAACCATTAAAACCAGTACATCTCCCATTATAACCATTAAAACCAGTACAACTCCCATTATAACCATTAAAACCAGTACGACTCCAATTATAACCATTAAAACCAATACGACTCCCATTATAACCATTAAAACCAATACGACTCCCATTATAACCATTAAAACCAGTACAACTCCCATTATAACCATTAAAACCAGTACATTTCCCATTATAACCATTAAAACCAGTACAACTCCCATTATAACCATTAAAACCAATACGACTCCCATTATAACCATTAAAACCATTACAACTCCCATTATAACCATTAAAACCAATACGACTCAGTTCTTCAGATGGCTCTTCTCAGAACCTCAGAAAAAAAAAAGAAAAAGCATTTTATTATTATTATTATTATTATTATTATTATTATTATTATTATTATTATTATTATTATTAGTTATGCACTGAATAGGAACAGGTCTTCCCCAATGAAGTTTTCCGTCACTGTAGAAATTCTGACCAATCATCAGTGCAGATTTAGGGAAGGCTGCGTTCTGACCAATCAGAGGAGCGCGGTGTGTGTGTGGGCGTGGTTTTCGGTGATTAGCGGGGACGTGAGTCGTTTCATTCAGATCCTCTCGGTGGAGGCGCGCGCACTCTGACTCAGGAGGACTTCGCGCCCAGCGCCGGATCCCGGATCGATGGATTTCCCGTCGGAGCGCGTGCGGAATGTGGATTTCTTTCGCTCCTGACTCTTCATGACCGGATCTCGGTGTTCGGGACTGTGCGCGAGCTTCGCCGTAATGCTGGACTAGTGAAGAAGTGGTGGTTTTGTTACCTGACTGACTGACGCGCGCGCGACCCAAAAATGATCCTCACTCGTGAGTAGCGTTCATTCAGTCGTTTCCTTTTCTTTCTTTCTTTTCATGCAACATTAAAACATTTGAAGGTGTAGAAAGTTGACATGAAGTTGCGCGCGAGCACATAAGCCGTGTGTATATAAATGTACATATAATCTTTCTCTCCGCCCGCGGGCGCGCGCGCGCTCCGGTTGCAACAGGACCTCGTTAATATTCAATGCATCTGCAGTGTAGACGCACCTTAAAACACGTCAGCAACGTTTCCCCGCATATCAGTACCTCCAGTAACATTGCCCTGATGCCTTCAACCTCCAATCCTCTTTACTTCTTCTCCTTTTTTTCCCCTCCTCATTCCCCTCTGCCAGATGTCACACACTTCACTCTCAGAAATAAAAATCACCAAACTGTACTTCTCCTTGTCTATCAGTGGGGCATGATGAATACCTTAAGTATGACTTTTATCTAATAAAGTGTATCTGGAGTGTGTGTGTGTGTGTGTGTGTGTGTGTGTGTATACCTTAAATTATTTTTTTCAACCTTTTTTTTTTAAATGTATCTTAAATCATTTTTAAAGTTTAAATATTCTCTACGCCTCTCTCATGGTTACACCTGAGCGACAAGGAGAAGTGCTTGGTTTCTGAGAGCGTGCCTTCGGATTAGATCTGCGGTCCAAGAGGTTCATGACAAACCAGTCTGAGATCTTTTCAGTTTGTCTTGTTGCATTCGTGGAATTTGCTAACATTGTTAAACAGTTGTAAATCAGAGGTACGTTATACACTCTCAGGAAATAGTACCTTTCCTTGTTGCTGGGGTGTGCGGTACCGTGACTGGAACGTCGTCTGTACCTTTAGTATATACCTTTAGTATAAAAAAGAAAAAACGTTTCTGTTCTGTGTTGCCGGGACGTACCTTTAGTTTACCTGGAAATCTCGATGTATTGTACCTTTAAAATAAGCTTTAAATACGTACCAGATACGAAGGTATAAATAAGATGAACCCTTGAAGGCAGCACCGCACTCTGTCTGGAACAAACTGGACTTTCCCTTGTCGTCATCACAGCGCAGAGTTTGTGCATTTGGTGTGTATATATATATTTTTTTACCTGCAAAGGTGTATGTGGTGTACTTTTATCAAGCTTTTAGATTTAGTTCAGCTTTAGTGGTTCATCAGTGCTCTTAAACAGGGTGTACGGTTTTCACCCAGGATTCCTGGGGTGTGCAAACTTTTGCACTCTGTATAGAACTGTATAGAACCATTAACGTTAACTAAGAATACAATATCAGATATCATCCTGCTGTGAATTCTATTTTTTTTTCACTCATTTTTTGTTATGCGGCACGCCTCTGTGTTTAAACGCTGGTCTGGAGGTGCGGTTTAAGTGCGATAACCTCACCGAATTTTTGGGAAAGTGCTGGTTTTTTAGGACTGGGACACACACACACACACACACACACACACACACTTTATTAAGTTGTTCGGTCTCCACTTTGTCAGCAGAGTCATACGTCCTGAGCTGAGCTCACTTCAGTGCTCAGGATCAGTGAGAACTGATGTGTCAGTGGGTTTAAAACTGATATTAATGACTCCATATGCCAAGGTGTGTGTGTGTGTGTGTGTGTGTGTGTGTGTGTGTGTGTGTGAGAGAGAGAAAAAGAGAGAGTGTGTCCAGATGGAAAGGATCATCTCGTTTCCAGGGTTTCCCACACACTTGCACACTCTCTCCGTATGTTTCCGGTCCTTAATGGAATCATTCGATATGCTTAAAGTCCACAGAGTAATGTATGGCCTTCCAGGTGTGTGAGGATCAACACCATTTAGATTTAAGTGTGTGTGTGTGTGTGTGTGTGTGTGGGTCCTGCTCATGAAAGAACACACAGCAGCTGCTCGTTTTACACAAACGTGAAGGCAGTACTGTAGCATTCCCATAATTCATTTCACCAAATTAGTAAACAAAAAAGAAGATGGCCGACAGAACCGGCGTCCATTCCTTAATCATGTATCAATACCATGAGATCTTTAGGCAATTATCCAGATCAAGAATGATCTAGAATAGGTGTAGCAAAAAAAATTTTGGCACCCCGTCCTGGAACAAAAGTTCTAGTTATACACAGTTTTTGCTACCTGCTTAAGGGGCGGGGCTAGCAGCACCTTCTTTGTGAATGAATTCCTTCTTTGTTTTTTTTTGTTTGTTTGTGTGGTCAGAAAAATTGAGTTAAAGTCCAAGTACATTTCGCCCAAAAATACAAACAATTAGAGCTGGACAATATGGTGACATGATATCAATATTGTCATATAATGAAAATAAAAAGCTGTTTATCGTCATTTTGCTGCATTCGAGACATTGTTTACGCTTTCGTGATTGTATGGGGTGCCAATATTTTGAGGTGTTTGGTATGCGGATTGTATCCTTACACTTTTCATTTACTTTTTGTCAACAAATGGTTACAATTGCAATCTTCTCACAGGGGGGATTATTATTATTTCTGTCTTGTTTTGTACCATGGATGAGAGATTTCATTACGCTGGTTTTTATGGATCAGCGTAATTAACGCACAGTGTTAATCCGAGCAGATCTTCCATGTTGAATTTAAATGGCACTAGAACCCGGAGTTCTTTCTGCATCTGTGAAGGTGATTTCAAACATTGCCTTTGAAATGCTAGAAGAACCAAATTTACATTCACAGTCTCCAGAAGACCAGCATCTCTCTCTCTCACACACTCACACACACACACACACACGCAACACACACACACACACACACACACACAGCAGGGGGAGCATGCGGTTCCCTCCCTCTCCTCCTCACGCTGACACAATATTGGCCTGCAATTGTGAGAACTTCCTCTGACAGGAAAAGGACGGAGAGAGCGAGAGAGCGAGAGAGAGAGAGAGAGAGAGCGAGAGAGAGAGAGAGAGCGAGCGAGAAGAAAAAGCTGGATAATTTTAGAAGCCTGTATGAAAGCTTTCTTCATGCACAAAGTTCAACTTCAGAGCTCACAAACAAAAGCACACTGTCCATCGCTGGGATTTTTTTTATTCTTTTTTTTTTTTTTTTTTTTTTTACTACCGTGCATTTGTATTCACTGTAAAATAAAAATAAGTGACTGCATCACATCGTCGTTGCGTTTAGAACAGAGCGAGAGCGGTGACGAGTACGCAGCGATCCAATAGGTGCAAAAATGTAACTCGAGTTAACGAGCTGCCAGACGCTAAATTACTGACGAAGGGTGTTTCAGTTTCGTCAACCTTATCCAAAACCAAGCTAAAAGAGGCGTGGCTTTTTAAGTAACCATGGTAACCAAACATCAGGGTATGATTAGCTTTTGATTGGACAGGAAAGCACAGCTGCCAAACTAAAGTACTTTAAAAGTGTTTTCGAACAATTGTTGGCAGAAAGTGAAAAAAATCTCCAAGAATAAAAATATTTACGTTTGTTACTCTGGTTTTTGAGAAATTGGACAGCGAAACAGAACAAAGTTGGATTTGATGGCCGAACGTAGCGCTAACACACTAGCTGTTTTAGAGTGTCTACTTTTAAATATCGTCATTATGCTGCTTTCGACTTAACTAAGTAAGTTATAGACGTAACGAGCTGATGTGTCTGTATGTTGACTGATCTAAAGACATGCTTTATTTACTGTTGATGGTGTGAGCAGCCATATTGATGACATCATACTCTGAACTTCCCGAATTTCCAGATCGGTCCCCCCCCCCCCCCAATTTTTTTCTGGTCGGAGGTCAGAGATTTAGTCAGATGTAGCATTAGTTTCAGTGAAGGAGGTGTGGCCTCTTTGACCCTTAGGTTTGAGTGAAGGAGGCGTGGCCTCTGTGCCTGTGAATCTTACTGAAGGAGGTGTGGCCTCTGTGCCTGTGAATCTTAATGAAGGAGGTGTGGCCTCTGTGCCTGTGAATCTTAATGAAGGAGGTGTGGCCTCTGTGTCTGTGAATCTTAATGAAGGAGGCGTGGCCTCTGTGCCTGTGTATCCTAATAAAGGAGGTGTGGCCTCTGTGACCTATATGTTTGAGTGAAGGAGGCGTGGCCTCTGTGCCTGTGAATCTTAATGAAGGAGGTGTGGCCTCTGTGCCTGTGAATCCTAATGAAGGAGGCATGGCCTCTGATGATGAACCTCAAACCCTCTAGTTTAGTTTTGACTTTACGAATATGAATCATATCAATTCCTTTGTTACAATAACTATTTTTGTAAGTGGTTTAATTTTCCCTCCTTGTCTTCATGAAAATACTTCATATAAACACTGGACAAAAATCTCTGGACTCGAAGTGTTCCTTTATTAGCAAAACCTAGCAAAATTATATATCATGATACATATTGTGTACTGTGAAGAACGTATCGTGATTTTTGAAGTAATATTGTTCACTTGTACCTTAATATTGTTCCATTATTCAGAGGTTAGAAAAACATTAGACCCTTGATGAGAGTACCCAAATACAATACTGAGGACTTTAAACCACAGGGTCCATCAGACACCTGTCGAGTACCACATGGTCCAGTTGGATCATTGTGGTACCTACAGAAGATCAGCATCAAGGGGATGTAATGGTTACGCATATACTTGTGTAAAATAACTAAAGTACTAAAGTGTTTTTATATGTGAATGAGCAGCCCACGCTCTGACCTTGAGGGCTGTTTGCTCTGGCTAAGCGATGACTTAGCAAAAGCAGAGGCCAAAGGTCACTAGTTGATGGAACCAGGAAGTGAGCCAGCTGCGTTGCGGGTTAGTACCGAGAAGTGAGCAATGGAGGGAAAAGCCCACTAGACTGGAAAAAAGACGCATGTGAGGCGTTAGCATCGTTAGTGATGTTAGAATTATAAGAGAACAATGGCTAAAGTGGATACAGGGGAAAAAAAAGAAAAGAATAAACTTGTTAGCATAGATAGGTTGTTAGATTTAGCGCTCATGACTTGCTTTTCAGATTTGATTCCAGATGGAGAGAGAAATGGAAAGCTGAATGAGGGGATGCTGGAGTTTATTTGTTGACCAAGGCAGAAAAAGAGAAGACAAGTGCTAACAGTTTAGCTCGTCGAGACTTTTTCTTGGTATTTGCTTCTTGATGGAATTAAGGATGGGAACGCAGAAATGGAAAGCGGGATCAGGGATCCTTTTGTTTTTGTTCACCTAAAGAGAGAGAGAGAGAGAGAGAGAGAGAGAGGGAGAGAGAATGTGCATTGTTAGCATATTTAGCTCATTAAATCAAGTGCTCTCAGGTTTCTTGTGGAATTAGTTTCTTCGAAAGCTTTTTCCTGTGGAACTGGAACCTGCTCAGACTTCTCTTTCCACATCGCCTCTCACTTCTTTATTGAAGTGACTGAGTGTCTACTTTATAGTTAATCACTCTCTCTTTTAGTTAGCTGTTTCAGTCGAATGTGCTCAGTCGGCTTGACTGCTTCATGTGTCATCAGCAAATCCAGTATTAGCATAATATAGTGTGATATTTGTTTATAGTGTTACAATGATTCACTATATTTACCGATTGAGGAATGTGAGTAGCAGTGATGCTAATCTTGTAGCTAATACTTTACTGTTTTGTTTATTCGGGGTGTAGATTGTTAGTTAGCTAGATGTTATTTCTGTGGTAAATTTAGCTAGCATGAAGCATCTAATACAGCCTGACAGGCAGTAACTAGCTACCTGGGTTTATGTCAGAATGTAGCTGTCTGTCAAGATAGATAGATAGATATATCTCTCTCTCTTCCTCTTTCGGATGGGTGGTGTTCTCAGTGTGTGGGCTTATTCTCTGTGTGTGTGTGTGTGTGTGTGAGTGTGTGTGTGTGCGTGTGTGCGTGCGTGTTTGCCGTGTCCTATGTTTGCGTTGGTGCGTTTTGCCGCCTTTTATTGTTTACCCTTCAACAAAAGGAGGCGTGGCATTAAAAGCGGCCATGGCGACCACACATCGGGCTCCACTCAGCTTCCGATCGGACAGGAAAGGGAAGTGAGGTCACCACTGCCAAGGTGGGACACAGGACGCAACGTGTAATCACACACACACACACACACACACAAACACACACAGTACAGTCTTTATCTTAGCTGTTTGCACTGATGTGTGGATCGAGAGGTGTGTGTGTGTGTGTGTGTGTGTGTGTGTGTGTGTGTGTGTGTGTGTGTAATGTGTGGCATTTACATTTAAATAGGTTCTCTGTTCCCATGTGTGGCCTTAAACATGTACTTAGCCAAACTCTCTCTCTCTCACTCACACACACACACACACACACACACACACACACACACACACACACACAGGAAGCATGGGTCCTCATTACAGAGGCTTTCAAAAGTGTGTATAATTATTGTTGAACATTCTTCAGGGTCAATGAACTACACACTCGTACAGCGCTGTCATGTGTTCATGCAAGTGTGTAGCACTCAATGTCGGAATGTCAGAGTAATTGTGTGTGTGTGTGTGTGTGTGTGTGTGTGTGTGTGTGTGTGTGTGTGTGTGTGCAGACCCCATTTGTGTCTTACTCTTCACCTTGTTTCTGTCTAGGCTTGCTTTTGGTATGTAAATGCCATTTGTGGCTCTGTGTGTGTGTGTGTGTGTGTGTGTGTGTGTTTGTGTGTGCGCACGTGAGTGCGTGTGTGTGTGTGTCTGTCCGAACCAAGGAGGCCTCCCTTATCTCCCGTCTCCTATGTTTTCTTCTTTCACACGCATGTTCTCAGTCAGCCGAGCAGAGAGTCACGTATCAGCACCAGCTCTGTTTCCTCACCTCTCCACTCATTCAGCACTGCCTCTCCCTCGCTCTCTCTCTCTCTCTCTCTCCCTCTCTCTCTCTCTCTCTCTCTCTCAAGTCAAAGTCAAAGTCAAAGGGTTGCTTTATTGGCATGACAAATATTAACATTTGTATTGCCAAAGCTTGGATACAGACTTTGGGAACACATTAGAAAATAACTACAGAATTAAATAAATCGAAACAAATGTACATACATTCAGCAATACAGTCAAAAAGAAACACTAGTAATGACACTTATAGAGCCCTGAGGGGAAAAAATAAATATTTAAAATATTTAAAAACTTCTCTTTCTCTCTGTCACTCTGTCTCTCCTTCTTTGTCTCTCTCTCCTCCTCTGTCTCACAGGGTTTTAGTCAGTAATTATGAAGTGATGCAGTGGCTTTTTGAGAGGAACTGTAGTCTGAGTGGCTACAGTTTAAATGGGGACAGGAACTGTATTCTGATTGGTCACAGTGGTTTGAAGGCGGGCACTGTGGTATGATTAATTCGATAGACATTTTGGGCGAGAATCGTGGTCTGATTAGTCACAGTAGTGAAATGTAGTGTGATTGGTCACAGTGGTATGTGGGACAGGAACTGGCACTGGATTTGGGATCTGTGGATTTGATTGTTTTTTTTTTTTAATTTAACAGTGACTTTAATTTATGGTGTATAGAGAACGCAGACCATCATTTCACAGTCACAGACTGAGCCCTTTAGCCCAGGACAAAACTGACAGAACTGACTTTAAGCTCTTTATGGTTGCTGTCGACCAGCAGCTCGTCACAGTCACGGCTGAGCCCAGGACTCAGACACCTCACTGCATGAAACGAGCCAAAATGGCTGCTGTGAACATCGTTGGCCATTTGGCACTCACTTCATAAACAGGTCATTCCCAGGACAATAAGCTTTAGCAGCGCTGTCCGAAAACTAGCGCCACACTACGAGATCGTGGAGAACGCGCTGGGTGGGGAGGAGTGTGTGGAGACGAAGCGTTGGTGCGAATGGAGTTCTTTCAGAATGGCTTGTTGAACTCATTAGATGAGTGTCATTACTAGCTGACTATTTGAAGACTCCATCACTTTGGTTCTTTCTAACACTGATTAGAATTCGGTGTTTTAAAAAGTTTTATTTTGAAAACGAACGAGAGATATTTCTAATAGTGAAAAAAAAAAAAAAATCAACATCACCAATATTGGGCGATACTGAGAAATATGCCAATATGATATCAACATTATGATTGTACGCTTCTTTTTTTTTTTTAATACACAATTAAAAATTATGGAAACATCTGATTTGATATTAAAATTTTGTCTATAAAATTGTAAGATTTCTTTAAATTACTCCCCCAACAATTTTCCAGTGTTAAATCATTTCTTTTTGTACACATCACAGTTTTTTGTAGTATCATCTCACTCTTTTTTTAAAGGTTTATTTCTATTGTCCCGCTGACAGTTTGTTAGCAAACATATTGTATATTGTATATTGCAGAAACATCAAGTATCGTGATTTGATCTTCTTGTCATATCGACCACCACTAATTACCAATTTATATAATTTATAATTATATAATGTGTCCAGTAAATATCATGTAGCTGTAATCACCACTTATTAGACTTTTATTTATTTTATTGTATAACGTTGTATATTTACATTATGTACAGTATATTTTGATTATTTGTTCTTTAGTTTATGGAATTTAAGACACTTGCATCTTGTACTATTCTAATAAAAAAAAAAATCATGTTCGAGTTGTTGTTGTTGTTTATTTACCAATTAAACGAAATTAAAGTTTGTTTAAGATGGTATTTGATATGTATCCAAATACACACCAGGGAAATACAACATTTTAGACACACAAAACACAAACATCTGAAACACACTTTCATGTCCTGCTGTAATTATAGGCCCGAGAAAAACGATGGGTTCTGAGGACCTCGAGTTTATAGCGTTTATTTTATCATGTAGAATCATCGTATCATCACAGGATACACACGTAGATGTCTAATAATTACAGGTCCTGGTAGTATATCCCAGTTCAGGTCCTTTTATTGACTTATTAAGTCTATTATGGCCATGATGTTCTTTATCATCGGTGTGTCCGAGTCATAAAAATATAAAATGGAATGCTGTCTTTTTCAGAAATCGAGGCGAAGGAGGCGTGTACGTGGCTCCGTGCCGCCGGTTTCCCTCAGTACGCCCAGCTCTATGAAGGTAAGAACCCCATTTTCCTTTTGGATGGATTTTCCATCTTTATGAATAGCAGCTTTTGACAGGAATAGCCGAGGGTGTGTATGTAGGTCACACACTGGGCCTGAGCTCGTAATTGCTGAATGAACGTCGCTGTGTGTCCTGACGCACGTCAGCACTCGGGGGGGGGGGGGGGGTGGACAACAACAAAAAAAAAATAGAAAGTCAGTTCTCGTGTTACGAAATGAGGACATTTGGTTTGAAGTTATTATTTAATACTGAATCTGGGCCATAAATGATATTCGTAGATTTTTCTGACAAACTTTTTTTTTTTTTTGTTATTGCGTAATTAGAAAACGCTATTAGGAGCTAAATTCACACGATTTCTATTTTCCTCGCTACATCTGCAGTTTCTCTCTCCCTCTCTCTCTTTTTTTTTTTTTCTCTCCCATCCCCCTTTCCTAAAGCACATTCCTGAGTTGGCTCAGGTTTGTGTTACGTCTCCTGTCTTTTCTTTTCTTTTACATATAGAAAGGCATGTAGTAAAACACACACACACACACACACACACACACACACACACAGGGGACAAATAAGTTAATGAAGCAAGGAGTGTGAGACATGTGATAGCACACCTCAGGCCGAAGTACCTTCCAAGCGCACACACCCACACGCATGCGTACACGCGCACGCACGCACACACACACACACACACACACACACACACACACACACGTTTTGTTTGGATTCTGACCTGCAGCTATGTTTCCAGCCGACACGTGCTGCACGCTCTCACGTTCTAAATCCCTCACACACACACACACACACACACACACACACACACACACGTGTGTGTATGGGTGTGTGTTTGAGGGTTGTGAAGTTCACATTACTGCAGATAAAGTTTCTGATAATAGAAAGTGAAATGTGTGTGTGTGTGTGTGTGTGTGTGTGTGTGTGTGTGTGTGTCATGCACTAGTAGTATTCTGTCTCTCTTTTTTTCTTCTTTCCCTTTTCTGTCTCACTCCCACCCGTCTTTTTTTTTTTCACTGCCACATCTCCATCTCTCTTTTAATTGATCACCTTTTCACTTCACTCCCTTGCTTTCACCCTCCATTTCTACTCACTTTTATTCTTTCTCTTTCATTCAGTCTGTTTTTCTGTCATTCCTTCGGTTTTCTCCAGTCTCTTACTTTCCTCCCTCCTTACCTGTTTCCTTACCCCATTCCTCTTTCATTCCTTTTCTCACTGCATCTCTTCCACTTTCCATCGCTCTCTCTCTCTCTCTCTCCCTCTCTCTCTCCCTCTCTCTCTCTCTCTCTCTCTCTCTCGCTCTCTCTCTGTCTGTGTTACATTATCATTAATGGTTGTGGTTTTGTTGTGAGTGCTGACTGAGACAGGGGGTTTATAAAGACACACAGACTTCTCAACAGCTTCTTGAGTACCTATTGTCATTCCTAATCCCCCTCCCAACACACACACACACACACACACACACACACACACACACACACACACACACACACACACACACACACACACTCACAC
>CM074943.1:12711362-12727637 GCA_037576815.1 Pangasius larnaudii | reverse complement strand
CACACACACACACACACACACACACACACACACACACACACACACACACACACACACACACACACACACAGTATTAGTTGCCCTTTGCTTTTTCCGCTAATACAATCTTTTATTGGCTTAAGCAGGGTCATCCTGATCCAATATTAAATCAGTCATCTCATATCCGCTCTCGGCCCAATCACACGCCGCCTGCAGTTCCAGAAATATTCAATAATTTGATTTAAAATACATTTTAAATTCATCTGAACTTCTGAACCGGCTTTGTCTCATCTTAGATAACAGATTTATCTGTTAAAAGGACAAAAAGGACAGGAAAAGGCTGGAAAAAAATGACACACACACACACACACACACACACACACAGGAAGAGACAACTGTACCAGGACACACAGCCTCACACAAAAAGGAAGAGGCCATAGACAAGAACAGGAATACACACACACACACACACACACACACACACACACGCACACACACACACAAACAGGATGAGAAATAATCGCCCTATCGCTGTACAGCTGATTGAAAACTGAATTTATTGTTTTATTTTCATGCCCTGCAGCTGTAAGCGCACAGCTGGGAGTGTAAATAAGAGACGGCAGGAACGGGACAGACAATAACATCCGCTTTTTTATCCGGATTTACAAACACAAGACGTTTTATTTCACTTTGTTCCTCACAGGTCAAAATGTGATGAGCCAAGCATACAATAACAAATATTTTCGTAAATATTTCAGGGTTTTTGTTTTTATAACAAAGTTTTGTTTTATATTCTAAAGTATCTCAGATTTTGCCAATAAGCCAAGACATAGTTTGCTTCTTTAGCTTGGCTTAAAAAAAAAAAAAAAAAATCCTGTATTTCTACAAAAACACCTCCAAAAGTGGAACTATAATATTATTAAAATCACTTTTAACTTTGGATTTTGTCCGAACACCAACGCTTCCTTGTTTGATATTGAAATTTCCTTGTTTGAGATTTTTATAGCGTGCACGTCAGGTCATCGGTAATCCTCCGCGAGCTACGCCGCTCATCAGTAAACCGCGTTTCTGAGTCTCGATGGAAGTACATTCACGTGAAGTACGTGGTGATACTGAACGTCTCTCTCCATCCGCTTCAGATCCCTGAGGAGCTGTCCCGCTGCAGGAACTCATATATAGAGCAGGCGTTAATTCCCCCGCGCATGGAGGACCTGCAGGACGACTCCCACAGCTACAGGAGCCTCGTTAAGGAGAGCACGGACGCGCTGCTTAAAGAAGCCAAGGAAAAGTTCAAAGGTTACGACACCTGCTCGACACCTGAACACGCTGAACTCGCATACAAAAAGGTACGCACCGTTCTCTCCTCTCAGACTGTCCGAGTGTCAACCTGTCTTAGAATTCCACGTTCTTGTACGGAAAGTTCCGGCTCGTAATCATGTCCGATGCATTGTTGTATCTCCTTTATGATGATGATGATGATGATGATGATGATGATGATGGTGCAGGTGAACGACGGCTGGTCTCTCCGTCAGTGGAAGGTGTGTGTGGACGTGGCGGCCGGAGCGGACGAGGTTCTGCAGCGAATCGTCCGTGAGCAGGAACGATGGGACGAAGATCTGCTCGAGAGCCGAGTGATCGAAACACTCGACGGCAACACGGATATTTATCAGTACATCCGCAACAACATGGCGCCTAATCCAGCCACCGATTACGTGGTGCTGAGGTGAGACACACACACACACACACACACACACACACACACACACACACACACACACACACGCTATAGATGCATATCTCGTTACAATGGTAATCTGTGATAAATCCTCTATACATGCATTCTAACTGTGTGTGTGTGTGTGTGTGTTACAGGTCATGGGTGACGGACCTCCCTAAAGGTGCATGTGCGTGTGTGTGTGTGTCGGTGGAGCACGAGGCTGCGCCGGTGCTCGGTGTGCGCGCCAACGTGGTTGCATCACGCTACCTCATAGAGCCGAGTGGCCCGAACAAGAGCCGCGTCACACACATCTCCAGAATAGACCACAGGTATATATACACACACACACACACACACACACAGACACACATTCTCCAGAATAGACTGCAACTACATATACACATACTCTCTCTCACACACACACACTCACACACATTTCCAGAATAGACCACAGGTATACACACACACACACACACACACACACACACCTAATCACACAAAGAACAACAAAATTATCAAATTAACACAAATTCATGTATCATTTTATGAGGACCATCATAAGTGAGGACCTCTGAGAAAGTTCATGTACAGCAGGTGACCTGCTTAGGAGGCAGTTATAATGAAAAAAAAAGTGAGGACCAGCCAAAATGTCCTCACTGCCACGGCAGGTCCTCACTGGAAAGGTTTAATACTTGTGCTGGTCCTCACAAAGGTGTGTGTGTGTGTGTGTCTCACTCATGTGTGTGTGTTTGTGTGTTGCAGAGGTCGGTGTCCGGAGTGGTATAACAAGCTGTACGGCCACCTGTGCGTCTCTGAACTGGTGCGGCTACGAGACTCCTTCACCTGCCCACTGGACAAATAAACAAACAAACAAACACACACACACACACACACACACACACACACACACACACACACACACACACACCCCTGGACCAATGATGAAGATTCTATAAATCACACACGGGCTTACAAAGACGGCATGTTGATCCTTCAAGCTATAGAGGTCAGAGGTCATGACCTTTGCATACTAAGATAAAAGGTCACATGACGGGCCTGAAAGACTGGAATGGACACACCTGCTGCTGTGACATCATCTATGATGTCATGGAAGGACTTGAAAGGGGGGAGGGGAAGCGGGGGGTTTAGGGTGCTACTGCTTCTGCGAAGCAAGACGTGTTCGCGCGCGCGCGGTGTGTGTGTGTGTGTGTGTGTGTGTGTGTGTGTGTGTGTGTGTGATGTATGAGTCTGTTGACAAGTGAGACGTATTCCATGCACTGGCACCCTAGTACAGAATAGTGTGTGTGTGTGTGTGTGTGTGTGTGTGTGTGTGTAATTATGTCAGTGCATGATTATTTACAGCTCTTTCACCGTATCTGCCCATATGATGGATGGATGGATGGATGGATGTTTATAGATAAGCGAGCGATAACAGAATCGGCGGTGGCTGGAACACCTCGAAAATTAAAGAACGAGTGACGAGAGCACGTCGGCTACACCGGTCCGAGCGCGCTAACAAGAACTGTTTTAAATTCATCACTTGTATAAACTTACGTTCCTTATATTTAAAGAGCTTTTAACTTTCTAGCTATGCTAATAATGTTACTGTTATACAGTTGTTGCTATGGTTGCATCTTTTAGAAAATTGCCTTGCTCTATTCTTAGCCTATAAATTAGCGATCCACAGATCCGATACTGGTTTGTATTTGACGTATTTATCTATTAGCAGATTCAAATTTTTCAGATCAAACGGACGCATATTTAAATCAGCAAGTTTTTCTTTTTCCCCAATCAGCGGATTTAGATTCGGATTTGACGTATTTTCAGATCACTTTCAGATAAACAGATTCGTATTTTTCGATCTTTGGATTCAGATTCGGATTTGACATATTTTGAATCATTATTTATGCTTGTTGTCATGGTTACATTCCAGCATAGTTACATCATATTATTATATCATATGATTAATAACGAGTATGTTTTTGATCATTTTAATAATGATATTATTTAAAGAATCTGAAATTTCCTGTTTACATGCCGTTTACCTCAACTGTTTGTTTAATATTGTTTTAACGTCTGTTATTAACTCTGTTTTGCTTTCAGACATTTATCGCACGCTACGATTATTATTATTATTATTATTATTATTTACTAAATTGTACTTAAAGTTTAGTATCTGATGGAACAGAAACAGTTCTTGCTGGTGCAATCGGACTTTTTACAAAGGGAAAACGTTACTGGACCAAAAGCTACAGAGATTTCTCGAGTGAGTGACGGAATGAATGATGGTTGTATTAAAAAAAACAAAAAAAAGCAGGACGTGTTAAACAGAATGAGGAGCTAGTTAGAAGAAGATTTGGTAAAGACAGAATGTCGAGTCATGGAGACGACAGGAATAAGAAATAAGAATTGTCCGTGCAGGAAGTGCTAGAGAAACAAGCAGAGGGATCGAGTTCTTGGAAGGCAGAGTAGCTTTAAAGCACAATAGCAGCTAAGCACAACATATTTGTCGCCTGTGTTGTCGTTTGTCTGAACTTTATAACTTTGCGCTGATGCTAGCAAGCATCAAGTCGCTCGTGTCACTTGTAGTTGGTCGCTTGTGGGCGTGGCCTGTCCACTGTAGGTATACGATTTATACACGTCAATTTTTTTTTTATTACGTGCTTGGCTTCGTACATGCTAACTCCATAAGCTACGTACACACACCAGAGGCACCAACGATCTCTGCTACTTCCTTCCAAGCTTTATTTTTCTTCGTAATGTCTCTATAGACATTCAATGCGAGGTCGTATATGACAGGATAAGATGAGACCACGGTTATACTTTTTTTCTTGCATTTTTGTGGGAACTAATTGCAGGCAGGTTGTTAGTGGGGAACTGAAGAAACGTTCAATCACACGCACCATAAGATTGGATTCGTCATGGCTCCGTGTCGCGAACGTACATAGAAAATGAATGTCACCCGTCGCTTTGTCGCTTGCTAGCATGAATGTAGAGTTAGCTAACAGTTACGCAAAATCATCACCTTCCAGCCGCTAGCGATGCTGTTGGCTCCGCCCCCGTGTGCTGGTGACGCTGACGGTCACTCTATCAAACCTAAATGTTCAGTTTAAAGGGATGGAAAGTGACTTTTTTTTTTTCATTCTTTGACAGTGTTAATGTAAATGAAGTAATTTTGCAAAAAAAAAAACAAAAACACTTATTTATGCTCATAATTCACTCATAAAACATAAAACATACAGATACAAAAACGCTGCTTGGGTTTTTCTCCACTTAACAATATCTACTCATATCATAATATTGTTCGGAAATATAACGAATTTTGTCCAATGTAAAAAAAAAAAAAAAAAAATCAGAATGTTACAACCTTGTACAGACAAATTATCAGTAATTTCGAACTCTTTGCATAACTACGTTTCCTGAATGCCGCATTTTTGTGTCGCTCTGTAAAAAGCTTCGCTCTAACGCCGGCTGATCTGCTCCTGTGCCATAAACGTGTGTGTACATTAAGATAACGCATGACTGAACGTTAATTTAAGGCTTTGTGTATTTAAACAGATATATTGGGATTTGATTTTGTATCTTATTTTATTGTAAATGTTACCGCTTAAAGTTACGGAAGATGAGAAAATGGTTTATCTTTTTTATAATTAATATTATTTCTGTACAGATTATTCGCAAAGTGCACTATTAAAGGTATTAAAATCAGCTCTGATGGGATTCACTGATTTTACTGATCTGTACATCATCACTTTGGTTTTTAGTCTCTCTCTCTCTCTCTCTCACACACACACACACATACACACACACACACACACACACACACACACACTCTCTCTCTCTCTGTCACACAGCTCTGAGCTGATGCAGACATTTCCAGAGAATTCTCTCACACATGAGAATCCCAAACACATCACCATCCTCATAAATCCTGAAATAAAAATCTCTATCTGTCTCTCTTTCTCACACACACACACACACACACACACACACACACACACACACACACACACACACAATGTTGTGGGAAAGGAGGAAGATAAGAGCAGTGAGAGTGTCAGACATTCCTTCCTGTGAATGCACTGAAGGAAACGTTCCCACATGATAAGTGAAAACAGCGTGTGTTTAAGATACACGTTTATTTTACTAACGAATCGGCTAACATACTAGCCTAGCTCGCTCTCCTACTCTCTAAGAGGTTATATATTAGGTTATATCCTAAGCGTATATATATATATATACATACACACACACACACACATGCTTGGTATGTTGAATTAAAATTATTGGCTTTTGTGAAAAATATTACACAGAGATGGTGTGAGAAGTTGCTGGTTCAAGTCTGTGCAGATAACTTACTCATATGAAGTTGCGTGACAGTGACTTATGAAGGTGAAAAGGTCTATAAAACAGGCTGCTTGTGTGAGATCCTGTGGCTCATGTGGATGAGTGTCGCCTCTGGGTTGAGAGGTTGCTGGTTCGAACCCCAGCTGGGACTCTAGGATATGAATGTAAGTGGTTGAGGACCAGATGGTGGTGTGAGTGATGCTGAAGGTGCAGGATGGCCTGAGTGTCTGGATGCCTGACCTCCCCGGAGGAGGAGGAGGAGGAGGAGGAGAGAGGGGTTATGCTGCGTGGAAAGCGAGTGTCGACTTAGGTTTTGCAGTGGGCCCTAGAGTATGCAAAATTAAGTCGACATGCTCTCATCAAGCACCATAACCCCTTTCACCTCCAGCCCTGACCCAGGGGGGGCACCTGCCCGGATATTACCCCCCCCACCACACGCCCTCACACCATCACTCATGCTGCCATTGATTCCTGAGCCAACTCTGTCCATATCCTAGAGTCCTGGCTGGGGTTCGAA
The DNA here is from genome assembly GCA_037576815.1 of Pangasius larnaudii. NCBI lineage: Eukaryota > Metazoa > Chordata > Actinopteri > Siluriformes > Pangasiidae > Pangasius > Pangasius larnaudii. Next base: position 12,721,077 of record CM074943.1, on the reverse strand, counting down.
CCAGCAACCTCTCAACCCAGAGGTGATGCTCATCCACATGAGCCACAGGATCTCACACAAGCAACCTGTTTTATAGACCTTTTCACCTTCATAAGTCACTGTCACGCAGCAAAGTAAACTGCCCTTTTAACACCACCTTCTATAGTTCTCCACCCACAAAACCAAATACAGACACAAGCTGGATTTGAACCAGCAATCTCTAAAAGCTAAGGCGAGGCTTTTACCACAAAGCCACCAAATCCCCCCGCAGACGCACTGGTGTCATAGCGCCTTTGTGTTTTAAAATGACACACACGTTTGTCTCTTGCTTCTTATTTCCATTGTATAAATAAACAATATACATCGTCTCCATCAGTGAGCAGTTGAAAACATCAACAAAACAGACTTCATGTGAAACTATAATGAATTTCCATTTTATATTATAAAAATATAAAACTAACAAAGATGCTACAGAAGAAAGATGGTTAAAAAAAAAGATGACAAAAAACTAGAAAATTAGGTTTCTGAGTTTTGTTTCATATTTATTTTCTTAATTTAATAGAGTAATATTTTTAAATTAAGCACTATTTGTAAGTTGGTAGCTTCAGAATTAAAGTAATTATAAAATGGCAGCTACAAGATTAGCCTTATAAACCTTTCAGTTTGACTGGTGCAAAGAGAAACGTTTTAATTTTCTGAAATGTTATTACTTTATGTTATCAGGTATTCAAAAGAAATTAAACTTCTGTATCATTTTCAACAGAATCATGGACCTAGTTCACTGATCAGTGTTAAATATCATAACCATTTATGTTAATGGAGCGACATCATGAACAGTCACCTGTAATATTTTCTCCTTCTACTCAGTGTGAATGACAGATGAGGCTGAAATACTAACGTTGGCCACAAGAGGGAGCCACAGGATAATAAGTCTAATCTTTTTCCATCTGTTTCCAGCTATTCTAATGGCTGAGTAACTCAACATGTAATAAAAAAAAATGTATAGAAATTAGATTAAATGCACAGAACCATGGTTCTCAAACAATATCTCCTGAGCTTTAAAAAATGAGTTTAATAGTTTTTACGAGATAAAGGAAGGACGTTGTGTGTGCAAAGCTTCAACTCCTCTGTCCTGAAGATGTTAAAGCTTAAAGTGCTGATACTGGTGACTCCTTCCATAAGTGGTACATAAAAGTCTCCTCACAGAAAACCGGCGAGAGCAGACGAAGTTTATATCACGCAGAATTATGAGGACAGCGATCAAGGCACTGGATACGACCCAGACAACACGTTCAGGGTCAGTATGAGGCAAATTAAAGCGCTTGGTAAGGACGAGACGTGCGATACGTTGTACGATCCCTGATTATCGCTCACTGCGTGCGAATTGCTCGACTATCGACGACGAGTCGCACGCTTACAGGTCGTATATCCGGACACACCAGGTTTGGTACGATTGATCAACGCCGATAAAATGGTTAATGCATTTTTAGCTTTCTTTTACTGCTCAGTTGGTGCAACTCATCCACAGTCTGACGCAAACCCCAGATGCGAGCTGCACAACACGATCAAACCGGAAGTTAAATCGACAACAGACGGACACGCCAGGATCACGTGGAGAGGCATATCAGAGAATTTCCTGAAAATGGGCATAAAATCAGCCTCTACGAAGAGGAAATGAGTAGAAATCCATTAGAACTTTACGATCTTGACAGATGTCCATATTGTTCCATAGACACGAGACCGATCCTAAACCCTGGGCTTCGGAAAACCTGAAGGTATTCCTGAGTATTCCTGGCTCCTCGTGTACAATTTAAGGATCTCACCTCATCATTAAGGGTCCTGCATTCGAACAAACCAACGGAGTTCATCAGACCAAAATCAACGGCTCTGATGCGAGCCTGCAGCTTTTTGCCAAACACGGCAAATTTTACGTCAAGAAGTCCTTCGCCGATTGGAAATCCGTCTTCGAAAACGTGTGATGCTTAGTTAGTTACGTAATTTAAAATTTTAATTTTATTTCAGGAACTCAAAATGTTAGTTTATTACAGGCTATTTGGCACAAAATGTCAAGACAATGCAGATTTCTTTTTTTTTTTTCAGTAAATTTACGTGCAACAACCTGCAGCTATAATTTTCCAGCTAGTAAAGTTTTACCACATGCTAACATCGAACTTCACGGAAAGAAGTTACTTAAGATTTATCTGCAAAATTATAAACCTGTGGAATGCTTCTTCAGACTAAAGACACTGTATTATTAATCAAGCAGTTCTAAGACTTTCAAGAATCTGAAAAAAAAAAACTACTTATAAAATAATTACTAAAAAAAAAAAAAAAGAAATATTGCAGTAACTCACAACTCCAGTCCTAATTTGTGTTAATGTATTTTTAAATCTTTATTTGCAACAATCATCCATTTTCTCATTTATCATTCACAAACATGATTCAGCAGTATTGAGACAAATTTCATCTTAAAAAAATAAAAATAAAAAAATAAATTTAAAAAAAAAAAGTGTAACAATTACAATTAAAATCGTAAAAAAAGGTCGGATTAGAAATATCGTAAAATCCTTGACGTGAACATAAAATTGTGTTCAAACCCTTATTCACATTTTCATTTGTAACTTACGTCTTGCTTTATTATTTTACGCAACGCGTTCTGACGATTTCTAACTCATGCTCCGCCCCTCCAGACGTTACCATAGTAACATGCTTCGACCAGAATCCTTATTGCAGTTGTGTGTTTTGAGCGGTATACCTACATATTCATACACGTACACTGCATTTTTAAACTGTAATTAGGACGTTAAAGTGTAAATTACGAAGTGTACTATATCAGGATTCACAGGAAACACATTGTTAGCATTATTTCTCCTTAAAGTCAACACTCACCAAGTCAACTAGTCAGTTGTTTACTTCGAACCGTATGTCAGATTAGAGATTGTGTTGTTTTTTTTTGTGTGTAGTGAGGAACCTTATCTACAAACATTCAGACAATACAACATCCCTAAACCTAAAAAACACTGTGCACACACACTAATGTATGAATTGTAAGTAAACTGTTCTATTTCTGAGTAATTTCTATAAATCCTAATCTACATTGTCCCTTTGCATGGATAAAATTACACGTAAAACGTCAAGCAGCTTTAGTCAGTAACACTTTTTTTTTTAACGCTAAAGCTAACGGCTTTCCCTTCTGATAAATCTAATTTAACGTGTCTCTAGAGCGAATTACATTATAAACCGTATTCCTGTTTACGTTAGACGTCATTTTAAGGTTAAAAGCAAGCTAAAGTTGAGCCAAAGTAGTACAGTCTAGTATTAATTAACCTCTGATTACAGGCGACGTGGTTTCTGAAATGAAGCAAAAGCGAAAAATGACACATCGTGACAAACAGACGCTAAAATAAATCGTAAAATATATCAAAGAACCAACATTTATATTAAAAAAAAAAAAATCAATGGAAGCACCCTGTTACTCAGCGCTTCAGCCTTATAACCGGAATGGTGCTCAACAGAATTCCTGACTTTTATTGAATTATATTATATTATTAATTTTTTACAATAAAATGATCACGATGGATTTCTGGGGGACGAGCAATCTTGATAAAGTGCATGCATTGCGTAAAGGAATGTTCTGGAGAAACGTCGAGGGCCGAGAGACGTGTTTAAGGTTCTACCACGGCATGCAGGGGCTCGGACAGTCTCGGATATACGACTCCAACGTCCCCTTAGACACCTCCATGAGAGTAGTGTACGCAGTTAACTACGAGAGATGTACAGAGAGACACAGAGAGAGAGAGAGAGAGAGAGAGAGAGAGAGAGAGAGAGAGAGAGAGATTGATTAGAAAAATATCACACTCTTCCAAGACATCAGAATCCAACAGCACTTAAAGAATAATCACGAGACTTACTTTGTTTAAGACTGGCTTAGTGGACAGGACGTCGTAGACCGTCTTTATGGAGATATTCTGCAGGAGAAACGTGACATCGTTTACACAAAATCAACAATAGGAGAGATGATAATTGTGTTACGTGTTAAACTGCACGCGTCAAATACACATCACGTAGTTATGGCCGTCTCAAATGCGCGCGCGCGCACACACACACACACACTTTGCTATTAGAAGAATTGTTTTGAGCATATGGTGCTTGAACACAAAGTAGCTACTAGATAGCTACTGGATAACCTAATGTATATATATTTTTTCAGTAAAATTAAGCGTATTTGAAAAAAAAAATTCCTCCTTCATCCTCTAAAGCACTTCATGACAGACTTTTGATCAAAACATCATGTTTCACTTCATCTTTACTACATCTGCTGTTGTTACTGAAGTAATAACTGGATTCTTTTACAGACCGACAGATAGATTTCTATAAAATTGTGCGTATTTTCTCAGGAAAAATAATGAAATGTACAGATGTTGGACTGAACAGTTACATGTTCCTGATTTGATAAATAAAATTTAATAATTTTTGTATGTATGTTGAGATACTCACAGCCTGTGTGGTCCGATTCATGCACTTCATCGCCGGAGTTCTGCGGTTGTCGAGGAACAGCGGCTCCTTCCAGTGGTCATAATTCGTCTCCAACACGTACCAACGGCCCTGCTTAACATCCAGCCTGAAACACACACACACACACACACACACACACACACACACACACACACAGATCATTACTTCTTTATATACAGTTGGTAAAATGAAATAAGTATATATGGCTGAATTAGCGGTGTGTGTGTGTGTATATGTGTGTGTGTGTGTGTGTGTGTGTGTATATGTATGTGTATGTGTGTGTGTTTGCTCACTCCAGAGGGTTGAGGTTGTGTGTTCGGGAGCGGGTGATGATGCACGCCTCGCCGCTCTGGTTGCCTCCCAGAATGAAGTAAGCAGGAGCCAACAGCTTCGTGTCGGAAAGCAGCTTCTTAGCTTCCGCATAGCTACAGGAGTCATAAACGCGCTCATTAGAGTAACATTATTAAAGAATTCAAAGAAATGCTTACGTTAAGAACCTGTAATGCCAATGTGCCTTTGGAAAACGAGCTGGCCTTCTGTTTGAGAAGGAATTAAAATGTAGGAAATTGTTGTATTGTTGAAGCTTGAACACTTTGCTCGGGGTCCAATATCTTGACTAAAACTAACAATAAAACAAATAACTAAAATACGACTGAAACTATTGTTCACTTTCTTCAAAAGACTAAAACAAAATCCAAGAAATGCCTTCGTTATGTGTAATCTTACACTGATTTGTCCCCAAGCATAACTGGTTTTATACCTGGTGGCGTTTTCCAAGACGGAGCGAGTCAGGAAGCTCATCCACATGCCGTCTCTCTTCCCCAGGATCCACTCCAGAATTCCTGCACAACACATTACAGATTTACACGACTTTACTGAACCCAGGTGCTGATCTCTCGGGGTGACGTGCTGACACCAGGAGAAGGTTCTTCGTGTGGATCTAGTCGTGAACTAGACCATGGGAATCAAACGGGAGCGAGTAGGTGTGGTCAGACCATAGGCCATGGTGGTGGGCGTGGCCAAAACATCTACAAAAACATGATTTAAAAATGAAACTCCTGCTCACATTTCAACATAGTCTTTAAAGTCGAGTATAAAACTGAAGAATCAGATACTGGACACTGAACTATTCTTGGCTCAGTGACTATATTTGGCACAAATTGGAAACTTTGTTAATCACTTTTTAGGGCAAACTTCCCCTTTAAGATCAAAACTGTGATTCACGTAACTGCAATTATTACAATAAATCACACTGTTATATTAACAAAGCTGGAAAAATGCTGGAAAATATTACTTTGAATCACATGTTAAATGACTCCTTTTGAAGTTTTAATGTTTAAATGATTCAAACGAGTCGATGTTGACGGACTGAAAAGAGGAATCAGTTTGATTGGAGTGTTTTCATCTTTATAAAGGCAGACTGAAGTTAAATAAATCTGGATTTCTTGTAGATGTTCAAATGATATCGTATAAAAGTGCTGATCTACGAGGAGTCAACATGAACGACTCCTTCTTAACGACTCTCTTAAGTTCAAATGATTCAAATGAAGTCAATGTAGTCAGATTAAAATGGGGAATAAGCTTGACTGGAAATATATAAAACTCTTGTGTACTACATAATTCTGCATGTATGATTTTATAAATAAAGCTCTGAAGAAATGCTGGTCTGTGATTGGTCAGATACAGCAAACTGGCAGAGTATTAGGGGCAAAGCTTGTATCATTGCCAGTATAATGAGAGGGATGAGCTGTTTCCAGATCAGTGAGTGTTCATTTCTGTTCATACTGACAACCAAAATTGCAACAAAAAAAAAAAAAGCTTTAAATGTTACTCTGAATCATTTAAATCAAATGACTCCTTTTGAACAGCTAATTTAACCGAGTTCAAATGAGTCAATTTAAATGACTCAGTGTAGTATCGTCATCCTGCTGATCCTGGATCAGTTCTCATTCGATCTTAATGCACATGCAAATGGTATGGATGAGAAAGGAGCTGATCCCAGATCAGTTACATTTCTTCTTTTTGGAGGAACGTATGGGATGAGATGGTGAGATGGTGACTCACCAATGTAGCCTCCATCCAAGCTGAATCTCTCGTTCATTGTGAGGGTGAAGATGTGCTTTAGAAACACAGAGAGAGAGAGAGAGAGAGAGAGAGAGAGAGAGAGAGAGAGGGAGAGAGAGAGGGGGGGGGGGGCGGGGGGGAGAGGGAGAGAGGGAGGGAGGAAATCACGAGGTTATAACGCAGTCTTGTGACACCCACCTGCTTTAAACTAGATGATTCCTTTTTTTTAATAAATTGCAGAACTGAAAGTCAGACAATGAACAAATAAAAGTGACTTGCAACACTGTAAAATCCAAATAGGTTTCCTATGTGATATCCTGTAATGTGTGTGTGTGTGTGTGTGTGTGTGTGTATATTCTATACTCATTCCTCTCACTTTCTTGGTTCTGTTAAACAAGAACGCTCGCTGTAACGTGATAAGACTCACAGAAGAAACACGGTATCTAAAGTTCAGTGTGTGTGTGTGTGTGTGTGTGTGTGTGTGTGTTTAAAGTGAAAACCATCAGCGTGGTCTGACTAATGTGTATTCACTTTATCAGCCGCAGTGTGTGTTAAAGCTGCGTGAGGTGAAAATGTGGTTAACGTGTGGGCTTCATTGTTCTCTGTGAAGGAGTCACACGTCTATTACACTATATTAGAGAACAATTAGCTTCCGTTATGCTCAAAAATACAAATGTTAGCATTTATTACGCTCTGTTGTACAGCTCTTAGCCTCTATTGTGTTATTAGCATCGAGAAAATATCCTATTCTGTCTATATGGCCATAATAGCATCTATTATACTTAGTTAAGAAACTATTCGCAGCTTATTATGTTATAATGCAGAACTATTATACTTTGTTGTATAACTACCAGTATCTATTGTGCTATATTATAGAAAATTAATTAATTTTTTTATTAAATAAAAGTGTGTTACAGGCTGGATGCCGGTGAGCATGCCCACGTAGCCGGCGAAGTTTGTGGATTTGAACACGGTGTTGTTGTTCCTCCTGAAATCCACGTTCACCAACAGAGGCTTCAGCTTCTCCGTGATCACCCACGACTGGTTCTTCATGTCCCAGCTACACACACACACACACACGCACACACACGCACACACACTAAAAAGCTAAAACCAGGATTCTGCTATCTTCACATTGCTGTTCACGCTGTTTTTTTTTATTAAGTTAGTTACAATTAGAAAATGAAAAAAAAAAAATATTAATTTAATTCAATTTGCTTACAAAGTTAAACTATTTAAAAAACAAAAAAACACTTACCCCATAAAGAGTCCGAAGTCCATATTCCGAGCATGAATGAGGTTTCCTGCACAAAAAATAAACATTTTAAATTCTTAGAGATCATACTTAAAACACGCACACACTCAATATAATAAATAAATTGTGTCATTGTTATAGTAAAATAATCCAAAACAGGTTGGTGCGATGAAGCGGAGTTACTGTTATCGCCCTGTAGTTGATTATTTTCCTATAACAGCACGTCTCGATGAATTTTATTCCGCTTACACCACAGCAATTATCCAACACTAAATTATTTATTTATTAAGAATGACACGTCATACTTTAAGTGATTTGTAATTACGTTTACTCTTTGAAATTAATAAGACAAAAAAAAAAAGAAAAGCGTAAACTCCTTTGTTCTGAAGAAAACTTAATAGTTACAACCTGCTACAAAGCGCTGACACTGGAGACTCCTTCCATAAATATTAAATAAATGTCTTCTTGCAAAAAAACTTCACCACATCAATGATTTTTTCTTTTTAATCTGTTTATGAGGAGCGCCCGCCCTGCGATTGAGCTGTTACTATAGAAACGATAACATAATAGAACGAGCGCATTAATATAAATCTGTGATTTGCAGCTGCACTGCTGTCGGAGCTGCTTTTATAGAAAACGAATCAACACCTTCTGGCCAATCACAACCCAGAATTTGACAGTGCTGTGGTATACCTGATTACACAGATGATTATTATCTGCTTACCATGAGGATCTTCAGCGACCAGCGAGGTGCACACGGTGAAAACCTCATAGAAAATGTTTAAAAGAAGGGTCTCACCTTTAAAAACAAAGGCAAATGAAAGAAAGATGTACAGTTATATCTACAGCTAAAGTAACTGGATGCTGTTACTACACTGCTGTTTTATTCAGGAGGAAGCACCCCAGGTAGGTCCTTGGCAATAATGAACTTGCACATATATAATAATTGAATTTCCTACCCAGAGGAACTCCGGATGTGGTTGCGATTCCTTTAATCTCTTCGTTGAAAGGATATGGGAGAGTGTCAATCATCAAGGGCTAGAAGTCAAACATATAACAAACCTGTCACTACATCACCAAGTGACTCCAACACCTACAGTGTCTCTGTTTATGTCCTTTAGCTGTCCATTATTTGGTTTGTCTGTGATGCAGGAAATAAAAATAAATGCCAAGGGATTCCACCCATGCATGGACTCTCGACTATCTTGCCTTCTAAAGTGGAATAAGACCAATCTCCTTTTCTGCAGACACTTACCAAAGCCTTGTCAATGAGCTCCTCCAGACGCCCACTAGGGACAAAGGCGTCTGCCAGCTCTCTGACGGCCTGGACCAAGCTGACCATCTAAATGAAGAAAAAAAACCACAGACTCGACACCTCCTCTATAAACAGGGGGATAAACCACATGAACAAAATATTACCCTGAAATGTTCAATCAGATGTGAACCCCAATGTGTTAAGTCATCTATATCAAGTATTGTAATTACAGTATTTTATTCAGGGTTTATCAGATTACTATTATAAACTAATGCTATTGATCAAACACTGATATTGTCTTTAGGTGTCAGTCCAACACTAACACAGACACTGGCATCAGGAATGGGTCCAACATCGACACAGGCATCAGGAATGGGTCCAACACCGACATCAGGAATTCGTCCAACACCGACACTGACATCAGGAATGGGTCCGACACAGACACTGGCGTCAGGAATGGGTCCGACACAGACACTGGCGTCAGGAATGGGTCCGACACAGACACTGGCGTCAGGAATGGGTCCGACACAGACACTGGCGTCAGGAATGGGTCCGACACAGACACTGGCGTCAGGAATGGGTCCGACACAGACACTGGCGTCAGGAATGGGTCCGACACAGACACTGGCGTCAGGAATGGGTCCGAC
>CM074943.1:12699061-12709128 GCA_037576815.1 Pangasius larnaudii | reverse complement strand
AGGCCCAGAAACAGGCCGACAAACAGGCCGACAAACAGGCCCAGAAACAGGCCGACAAACAGGCCGACAAACAGGCCCAGAAACAGGCCGACAAACAGGCCCAGAAACAGGCCCAGAAACAGGCCGACAAACAGGCCGACAAACAGGCCCAGAAACAGGCCGACAAACAGGCCGACAAACAGGCCGGCCGACAAACAGGCCGACAGACAAACAGGCCGACAGACAAACAGGCCGACAGACAGGCCGGCCGACAAACAGGCCCAGAAACAGGCCGACAAACAGGCCGACGAAACAGGCCGACAGGCAGACCCAGAAACAGGCCGACAGGCAGACCCAGAAACAGGCCGGCAAACAGGCCCAGAAACAGGCCGACCGACGAAACAGGCCACCAAACAGGCCCACAGAGACAGACAGAGAGACAGACAGAGAGGCAGACAAACAGAAACATAGATAGACACACACACACAGAAACATAGATAGACACACACACACACAGAAACATAGATAGACAAACACACAAAGAAACATAGATAGACATAGACACAAAGAAACATAGATAGACATAGACACACACACACACACACACACACACACACACACACACACAGAAACATAGATAGACAGACAAGCCCACAGACACAAATACACAAAACATTTACATGCACATATTCATAAACAAAACGTCACTCACCGGAGGAACATACTGCAGTGACACGAATCTAAAAATCCACAAAATCCACAAAACTCGGAGGAACATCGCCACAGTTTAACCAAACACCACAAACACCACAAACACACAACACCGAAAAACAGCTCCGCCTCACGCGCCCGCAGTGTCATAAACCCGGAAGTGCATGTGCGCGTGACCGCTCAAAGCGGAGCAGACCATTTCAGAGACGGGGGGGAGGAGAGGGGGGTATTTGTTTATTTATCATATAAATAAACAAATAACGCGTAAAAACGTTATAATAATTTTAAAAAGTTAAAATAATAATAATCTTATGCAGTTCTAGATGCAGGATGAGGATTTTAGTATTTTTGCAAATATTTAAATAATATAATTTGTATATTATCCAGTATTAAATGAAATTATATCATTTTAATATGTTAAAAAATAAATAAATTATCCCAATTTCAATCATGCAACCAGATTATCATTAATTAATTTGTTAGGCTCCAAAATTAGTTGTGTACAGCGAAAGATCAATATCTAATTACTAAATACAATTATACTAAATCTCAGATACAATTAAACAAATTAATTATTCTAAAAACAAATACATAAATAAAATAATAATATAGCAGTCTGCTTATATTGAATTAAATGCAATAATACAAGTGATTTAGAGCAAATAAATAAACGTACTTATATTTATTATAATAAATCAATATTAGTCAAAGTAAATTTCTGTTGTAATAAATGAACATTAGGGTAAAAAAAAATAAGGGTAAAAAGGAAATAAATAGTTTAGTGATTTATTGTCATTAAATAATATAAGTACAGATTTTTTTATTGATTGATTTCTCAGATACAATTTGACAACTCTGTGTGTGTGTGTGTGTGTGTGTGTGTGAGAGAGAGAGAGAGAGAGAGAGAGAGAGGGAGAGAGAGAGGGAGAGAGAGAGAGAGAGAAAGAGGGAGAGAGAGAGAGGGAGAGAGAGAGAGAGAGAGAGAGAGGGAGAGAGATGCCGTTATTGTTCACTATTGTCAGGTTTCCTCTGCCACCTTGTGGTCTCATCTGGATATAACAAGAGAGCTTCCAAAAAAAAAAAAAAAAAAAAAGGTGGTTATAAACAGTGTTCAAAGGCATTATAGGTCATTAAATGCATATTGTAATTATATATTGTTTGCGTTTCAGTGTAGCACGTCTTCAACACAGTGGTGAAAACTGAAATGCAATGCACTTCAGATTCAGCACTTGTCAGCGTTTTATTCTTTAAAAGTTGCTGAATGATTCTCACTAAAGAGATAAAGTGATGTACAGGCAATGCATTGAAGGTTCTGCTTTCCAGTGTGTAACGTTTTCGGCATGTGACTAATGAAAAGTGATACAGTGTGTGTATTGTATTTCATGCCTTTTCACAGTTGTGATTGCATTTCTTTCTGGAAACTTCTGCCTAATGTACTGCTGCATTCGTACAGTACATCTTCAGTAACTACTTTATCCTGGTTTTGGGAAATAAAACCAACTAAATTACTTAGAAAATGTCACTGGCAGGTACAAACAAGTCTAGTAAAAACATGGCTGTGGACATCTCTGCTGTAAACCCGCAGAACAAGTTTATTATTAGTATCAGCATGTCATTTCCTGCTTCTTCTGAACAAAGTACACTGGGATAAGAAGGAAATGGTGCTGAGGATCAACGGACAAGGTAAGAGGACAAATACGTAAAGAAAGGTAAATCCTGGCAAAATAATCGCAAGATAATATTGTGTAAATGTGCAGCTACAAAAGGAAAAACTGGAAGTGTGAAATCAGTTCAAAAAAATAAAACAGAAAGTCCACCTTTACTTTTTCCGTATGCTTTCAATATGGTGACATATGTGTTTACTTTCTTTTTTCATTTCTTGTTGGTTTTCTATATGATTTATGATTTTAGGTTGTTATTTAGATCATATTACTCTTAGACAGATGTGGATATTTTTACATGCTCTATGTTTAGCTAATTTGACATTAACTCAGCGTTCATGCATTAACAGAACACCGAAAGCAGACTCAGTTTTAAGAAGTTAATGATCTGTTTTTATGATCTGCAGCCATGATACTGATCTACATTGCATCTGTTCTCGCCTGTTCAGCAGCCGGTAGGTACAGTACGTAGAACATGTATACGTATTAAAGTAAAGCTAGATACACATACACCTGGCCTGTGCATTTGAACTTTGTATAAAAGTTCGTATTCAATTCAACCATTTCATTAATTAAACAATCTCTCACTTGAAGTTGGACTCCATAGCATTATGACACACTTGCAGAGGCTCAGTAGTAAATACGGTTGTTACCGTACGGTTGTTACACAGATACAAAACTCCAAACAGATCATAACTCCAGCTCAGGGTCGAACTAGAGACCCTGGAGCTGTGAGGATAAATGCCAATCTGCTGTAAATCGAAGACTTAATGGTAAAAGAGCACCTCTGAAGTGTGACATGCACTAAATCTTCCACACGAACCCTTCCTCCATTACCTTTGTCCTAATTGAATGGCTAATCTTATTTGTCTTAATTTATAGAATTGGATCTCTTTCTCAATTAAAATAAATCTCATTAAAATAGTGCATATCAATTAGCAGAACAATTGGAAGTTAAAAGTCAGTGGTTAAGGCTGTGGGCTACTGATCAGGAGGATGTGAGATCAAATCTCAGCATCACCAACCTGCCTACTCTTGGATCCTTGAACAAGACCTTGAATCCTCAAGAGAGGGTTACGTCTAAGTCACTTTGAGTAAAGTCAGTTATATTGGCATCTTGAAATTGTCTCTGTTACCTACTCTAACATTCTCTCAATCAGAGTTCTCCATAGTCGTTCCCAATGCTTCAGTCTCAGCACCATTGGGTTCTTCAGTCGTCCTGCCCTGTGGTCTGTCTCCATCTTTAAATGCCAGAACTTTTGAAGTTCGCTGGTCCAAGGACGTTGAACATGACCTGATTCTGCTCTACCAAGACCAAAAAGTCCAGGAGAACATTGGAAAAGACCAGTACAGGGACAGAGTGTCTCTGATTGGGGAACTGGACAAAGGGAATGTCTCCCTGAAACTGGACAACCTCACAGTAGCCGACAGTGGAGAATATATTTGCTTTGTAAAGAGCATCAGCTGGTATGAGAAGGGCAGTATGAACCTGGGTGTAAAAGGTGTGAGGAAATCCAACAATATAGAACTCTACTAGCTACTAGCATGTACCTCTTTAAGCGCTAATTGGTATTTAACTGCATATTTCACAAAATTTCTTCTGATTTTCTGAATAATAGATGTGGTAATGGTAAGGAAAAAGAATATACATTTGTATCTGTGTATAGACTATCTTCTCAGATAGTATATTGTGTATTTTTATTATTTTTTTGCCTTTTCTGTGTTCTTTATTCAACCAACTCAGTATGTTCACCACAGCACTAGGTTCTACACCCCTCTTTTTACACAAAGAAGCTGGAGAAAAGGTGAACATTACCTGTATGTCAGGTGGATGGTCACCCAAACCCACACTCACCTGGAGAGACAGTGCAGGACGAGAACTCCCAAACAGCCACACTTACTACAGAACTGGTACATAATTTAACTGAATTAAATTTGATTTGTATAGCGCTTTGTAGAAATCTGGATATAGATCTAAATCAAGCCAGAGGTGACAATCGGGAAGAAAAACTCCTTGAAGAAGAAATGTTGAGGACTCAAAAGGAAATTCACTGTCTTCTGGGTCAAGAGTTAAACATGCAGAAAAACTTGCAGGGATTTCTAATAATTTGGAACATGTATGCATCATGGACTGGCCATTAGAAATTTAACAACAATAAAACTTGTGGTTTGAATGTAAACTCAATAGTTACCAAGCTTTCCAATGGCATTTTTTTTTAGCTTTAGAGCTATAACTCATTATAACTCTTGCTTTAAATACAACTGGTATCATTATGCACTATAGATGTGTACCATTGCATATCATGTCCATAATTATTCAGTTTGATTTAATAGCAGCATATACAAGGACAACAAATGCGGTCCAAGCACGGAGCCCTGTGGCACACCATGCAGAATATCATGTCCTACAGAGATATTGATTGTCACCTATTTGTCATGTTATATGCATGAGACCAATTTAGCAAAGTTCCAGAGCGATCACTCCAGTTCCTTAGACAATTTGTTAAAGTTATATTCTCGTTCTTTCTCTTTCAGACTCTGAAGGGTTGGTGAGTGTGAGCTCATGGTTGCTTTTCTCTCCATCTGACTCAGAGTGGATCTCCTGTACTGTGGGTTTAAACCATCAGGAAATGAGAGAGGGCAGAATTGTACCACTCAAGGGTAAGTTATCTCTCACAATACACTCTTAGTGATAAATGTAGCAAACTGTATTTTCCTTGTCACTGGGGTGGTACCATCAAGGGTACACCTTGTAACTTTAGTATATATGTTTCACCAGGAAATGTGACCATGTGAGTATAGCTTTGAAAATAATTTAAGGTACATACTTGGACGTTGAGGAGCACTGATGTACCTTTATTCTGAAAGCTAAGTAAAGGTATTTTTCAAAGATATATACTAAAGGTACAAAAGATGTAAGCTTGATTGTATCACACCAACAACAAGGAAAAGTATTCCTGAGAGTGTATTTACACAGTTTTTTTCACTTTCTGGTTCTCTAATGATAAACGGGATATTAAACAGCAATTTTGAATGGAAAACCTTCCTCTTTCTACCATTTTAGCATATTCTGACAGACTTTATCTTTTAAATGATGCTTATCTCTTGGCAGGATTCTGGAGGGAAGCGTTCATCTCAACTCTGGTGCTTTCATTAATTGTCCTCAGCACCTTCACTGTTCTTCTGATTTTATTCAGAAAAGGTATTAATGCAATATTCAGCATTTTCACTGATATAAAAACTAGGTATATCGGTTATATAAGGAATAAAACATTTGTTGAAAATAATCAATAAAGAGGTGATTGCGGTAGACAACATAAACTGGATGGTAGACAACATTTTCCAATTTTCCAATATCAGCAGTTTATGTTGTCTACCATCCATGTTAGTTCTCTTACTTTATAGCAGCTACAAACAGTCGTTCCTTCACCAGCCTGTCTTTTCTCTCTCCTTTGAAGTAAATAAGACAAAAAAAACATGCAGCTTGTCATGTTACCAAGAAACCGCAAAGCATAAATTCCTCTGTGCTGAAGGCTTTTCCATGTCAGAAAACTTAACGTTACACCTTTAAGTCACCTCAAGGACAACATCAGTATCATAATCGAGAAAATCACTGTAGTATAAATAATATTAATTGATGGAATACAGGTGCCGAACTCGTGTCAATAACATGGTTGCCTTTTCCTTATACAGGTTTACTCCCGCACTGTTCATCTCAAAAAAATGCAAAAGCAGCAGGTAACATTTGTCCTTTTGTCTCCTCTGTATTCCTTCAGAATAAAACTCAGTACAATGCATTTTAGTAATCTCTATTTTCTTCCATTTCTGTCATGCAGCTGATTCTCATGAATCCTTACCCGCAGAGACGCTTCCTCTTAATCCTACAGACAACGCGACTCAAGGTATTTTTATTTGATCACAACACTGAAGATGTACGATAAACCACACCTCCATTTGCTTCAATCATTATTACATTACAAACAGATTTGCCTTAACAAACGTATGACATAATTATAATCAGACTCACTGTAAAAGTTAATTTAAAAATGTACCTTCCTTATTGTTTTCTCATTCTGGTTTTTAAGACCATAAAGTCATTTCTGTATTGAATGTCCACAAAAATTTCCATTGCTCTCATACAGCTGATCCTCATGAATCCTTACCGAGGAAGTCGGTTCCTCTTAATGCTGCAAAAAACACGAATCAAGGTATTTTTTTTTTTAGAACAAACCACACCTCCATTACCTGCATTAGAATGCTAAAAAAAACAGATTTGTCTTAAGATGATTTATGGTGTAATTATAATTAGAGTCACTGCAAAAATTAATTTAAAAATGTACCTTCCTTATTGTTTTCTCATTCTGGTTTTTAAGACTGTAAAGTTATTTCCATATATAATTTCCACAAAAAATGGCTCTTGACAATAGATTAATGCATAAAAGCAGGCCAACATTTTGTTTCATGTATTCAACATGTAAAAAAGGAAATGCTCCATGTCATGTGCCTCTTCACAGGTATCGGGGCACCTACTGAAGAACGGTCTTGGAAAGACAGATCTTTTGGTACATCAACCTTCAGTCTCTGTCCTATTTTTGATATCCATTCACTTGTATGTCTCACAATGTAGATTAAATCTAAACTGATCCTTTTATAATCAACAGTGAGTCTCACACTGGATCCATCAACAGCTCCTACGTCTCTGAAAGTGTCCGGGAATCGTAAAAGTGTTTCCTGTGAAAACACAAGCGGTGATTCTAAGTCTAAATTTCCTCATGTTCTGAGTGAAGAGGAGCTCGGATCAGGGCTGTACTACTGGGAAGTGATGGTTTGGGATAAAGCATTATCTGCAAAGCCGAAATCCTCATGGTGTGTAGGAGTGACTCAGAAACCCCACTCAGACAGCGTCCTCAGAGCGCTTTGTTATGAAGAAGGCACTGGGTTATATGCTAATACTCATGATTTCAGTAAAATATCCATTGAATATAACATGACAAAATTAGGGCTGTATTTAAACCGTGAAAGGAACGCTCTTTCCTTTTTCAATGCAGATAAAACCTCTCATAATCATCTCCACACATTTTATAGCATACCACATGGCGCATATTTTGCGCTGTTCAGTCCAGGAGTGAAAGATGTAAAACCTGTCAGAATTCTAAACCATCAGGAAATCTCAGAGTCAGCTAAAAAAGTGCATTAAAGCAAGAGCTTTGTTTTCATGTTCAGCGGGTACAACTTCCTGTGTCTGTATTAAATCTAATGAAATCAGAGGAACAGGTTCAGGTTACACACGTGGTTACAGTAAAGTGGATTTTCTGTGTGCGCCTTTCAGATTCTACAGATGACTGGCGTGTAGTTCACACTGAAGTGCACGATTTCAGTATTAAATCCTCCCGAATCAGAGTGCATAATAATTACTGTAATGTAATGCTGTACATTTGCTAGTTATGACCTTGTGCTTTTCTGTTTTGGTGCATTCTTTTTTTTATTAAATTCAGTTTATATATAACTGTCTCCTGTCTCCTTTCACTGTTCTCTTGGGGTTGATTCATTCTCAACCCGGTTCACATTTCACATGTCATTCAATGCAGTCAGAAAATTAAACATTCCAGGATTGGATTTTAATGAGCGACAAATTAAATCACCGCATTGTTTAACTAGTACATCGTGAAACTCCAAAAGGGCAGATGCTGTATACTGGACAGGGTTTTGAGTTCTCTTGTCTATTGGCAGATCATTTTGCAAATTTTAAGCATTTAGTTCTAGAAAGAAACACAATTATCTGCCGATAGAATAAGAAAATGTAAAGCTTGAAATGAGTAACAATGATTTAATGAATAATGATACAGGTTTATAAGCTTCTAGTTTAAACAGATAGATTGATCAATAGACAGATAAAATCCTATCGACCTAAAATGTCCTATCGAGAAACTACAACACAGGATAGTAGTTTCCTATCAAAAAAGCTCAGAACCCTGAATTATCCAATGAATCCTTCAAGAACTTCAAGTTCCTGGTCAATGTTTTCTTACCATCATGCTCACCATGGACAATTCCTCCCCAGACCACCAGAGGGCACTCTCACTCACTGCTTGAATTTCTTCTTTTGTTGCCTGCTCCATTTCCTCCCTTGATTGTTCTCACCTGTTTTATGTTTCTCCAGCGAGTTCAATATTTTTACGGACTGTTTTCCCTCCTTACGTGTGAAACAGTGTGCGTGTTCGTGTGTAGTTGGTACGATTGCTGGTATTTTATGTTCCATTTACAGCGTAAGTGTTTTTTTCATGTTTGTTCATGTTGAGTTTCTTTTCTTTGCCCCAGTTTTTGGGTCCTTCTCCAGTCTTCGCTTGTTTTTTTAATTGTTTTGATATTTTAAAAAAATTCTGTATCCGCATCCGACTCCCTGGATTCCACGACATCTTCTTAAAACCTAGAATTAAATTTAGCTAAGCGGTCTTGGTACTGGGAACATCATCTTTAAAAACAGGGTCCAATGAATCATTAACGTTTCTTAATTATTCCTAACAACAATAACTTATTTATTTATTCATTTATATAGTTACTTACTTACATATTACTTATTAATTGCTTACTTTAGTTATTTACTTTATTCATAACTAATTATGAATTTACTTATGTATTTTTCTTCTTATCACTTAATTACATCATTCTTTACATACGTTTTTACATACGTACATATTTACTTACATACGTACTTACTTATTAATTACTTATTTATTTACTTAATTATTTATTACTTCCTTCATTTCTTGCTTGAACAAACAAAAGCAAATGAAACAAACAAACAAACAAAAAAAAAAACGTCTGGAAAAGCTGTCAGTTCTGGTCAGTTAAAATGTTTAATATACAACACAATAACATCACACTGGCCAAATTTAGAGCAAAAAAATTAAACATTATAAAAGCAAAATAAAAAAAGAACGACGGAAACGTTCCTCCTGCGTCACTTGCAGTATCGATCAGCTTTCATCTTGGATCTCCTGTGAGAAAGAAAAGACACACATATGATCCACAATTCAGGAGAAGAAAAAAAAAAAAAATCAACAAATATCTCAAACAATATTGTATACGTAGAGAACAGATTTATATTATCGTGTAACTGGCAGTAGATCGATAATCAGCTCCGTGATACGCAACAATATTCGACTCAACATCATTAAAATCTCGTTGGAAGTTTTTCTTTAAGAGACAGAAAAGCTCATGACAAATTTCAAGGAGACAAAGATCTGTTCTCTGAAAAAGCCATCCCATAATTCTGTGATTTCCATGGAAACACGGTAGAGAAATACATTTAGCGCAGTAAATTCCCAACATGACTTGTTAAGATAAGCGAATGTAAAAAGCGATAATTCTTTCTACTGTCTTTGCGCAACAGGAAGAAACATGATGTCTTTCAATAAATAAAATCTTATTTGTTAAGAAATAAATAAAGAAAGAAATTAATAAAAACGGCACCAAGTGTTACAGTTCATGCAGAAATAAACGTTTGTGACCTGTCGAGTAAAGCCTCGTGGAATTTGCCTTCAGTCCTGGCTTTCTTCAGCGTGCCGCTGTCCTCCTCGTTCACCCTCAACTTCCTGTCCTGGAAGCTCTGGAACTTCTTCCTGTGGTCCACCAACACGACACCACCATGTCAACAACTAAACTCATAAGCATTAACTAATATATATCTATATATATATATATATATCTATATAT
>CM074943.1:12681022-12698961 GCA_037576815.1 Pangasius larnaudii | reverse complement strand
TATATATATATATATATATATATATATATATATATATATATATATATATATATATATATATATATATAATTTGATTTTATTACACGTTTGTAGACTGGTGGTTTGATTTTTGTTTCCTGCTTACAGACTGGATTTGAGTCTTTTGAAAAACATTCGTATGGATTTGTCTGTTGTGAATATTTTATAAACAACAACAACAAAACTATAGACGAATGCAAAAGTGCAAAACAAATCTATATCTAGCTAAAAGGACATTATAAACACATGAATTCAGTACATGAATAAATAAACGAAATAAAAATAATAGAAACACCGTGAAGGGAAACTTCAGTCCATGCTGCAACAAATCCAAAAGATTTTTTCATATTTACTATTAATATGTTACATAATATATACTGTTTATATATATATTATACACACACACACACACACACACATTATATATACATACATAATGTCTTTATTTTAGGTATAATTTTTTTTTGTGTGTTTTATCTAAAGCATGTTCAGAATTTGGACTCAAAATAAAAAGTAAATATAATAAAATAAATATGTTTTTATTATTATGAATATAACATCGGGCCAGTTAACATTTTTGACCTTCGTCCTAAGGGTGCACAAACTTTCGCCCTCCAGTTATGCAAAACTATCATTCTGATTCTTATTATAATAAGACACACACACACACACACACACACACACACACACACACACAAAGCCGACACTCACACATAGTTGATCTCGCAGCTCTTGACGTTTCCTCGGTCCTCGTCTGCGATGTCGTCGTTCCTCTTCACCTCCCTCTCGACACACGAGCGGATCTGTACAATCCAAAGTACAAATTCGGAACGTTAACCCTCTCAGCTAATAATTGCCTTTCGTTCGTATTTCAAATGACGTGTAACTCGCCGCTCACGCTAGCACGCGCTGGGCGATCTTTCGTTTTCTACGCTAATTAGGTACGACATTGTAAAGCAACAAACCCGAACGATT
Organism: Pangasius larnaudii; assembly: GCA_037576815.1. Lineage (NCBI taxonomy): Eukaryota > Metazoa > Chordata > Actinopteri > Siluriformes > Pangasiidae > Pangasius > Pangasius larnaudii. Next base: position 12,697,968 of record CM074943.1, on the reverse strand, counting down.
ATCTCTGATCAGTCCTTTGGTGTGATTTGTTTTTAAGTTCCTCGCAGTTCCACGGTCGGAAGATAAGCTTACGGTACGGTTTAGCGTATGGTTTCACACGCTTATCTTGTCGTACGATGTGTATAGAGACATTACGAAGAAAAAATAACGTTCGTAAGGAGATCGCAGTGCCTGTGGTGAGTGTGCGTAGCTAGTACAGTTAGCCTGTTTTACTCATCTAAATTGCAAACAAAGCTAAACGGCGCACGAATCTTAAACAACAAACAACTGATTTTTACGCTGGTTTTGAGTTTAACTAGTTAGCTATTAGTAGCTACAACGATTTCTACAGTTTCTTATTAGAACTAAAAATAATCTAAACAGACTGAGACACATGTGACTTGTCTCTTGGTAGCGTGGACACTAGAGCGAGTTGCTTTAGGAATTTTTATTTAAAAAAAAAAAGAGTTACTACCGGACCTTGATCATCTCTTCGTCGCCGGCCGTTTTGTTTTTGGCCACGATGTCTCCATTCTCGCTGTACGAAATAAAACAGCTGTTTGCTGCCAGCAGAGCCATTTTACCCTGAAGAGAAATCACACACACACACACACACACACACACACACACACACACACACAGAGGATAAAAAGTCACTAGTTATTTCATCAAGACTAAATCCGACGTCTCCGATCCGTCTTCTGTTAACGTTTGAACAAACGCTACGGCAGAACAGCGGTGTTAAATGAAATGAAGCTAACGTTACACCCGAGCTGCAGTCTGATTGGCTGCGGGTATTTGATTGACAGCTGCACTCACGTCCTGGAACACCGGCTCCCACTGCTCTCTCGCGCCGATAGCGTCCGAGCGTCCCATCACGACGCCGTCCGAGCTTATCCCCAAATATTTACCATAACCAGACTTCAGAGCTATTCTGCACAGCGGAGAACAGAGAAAAGACTCGCTGATGCGTCTGACTTAAATAAAAATAAAATAAATAGAATATAAATAAATAAAAATACCTTTAATAAAAATACATGTAATTATTTAAATACATTTTTTTTAATCCAACTAAGGATAAAAATATATAAACTAACTAAATAAATAAATAGATAGATAAATAAATAAATAAAATAAAATACTAAAAGACACTAAAGACATATATAAACGAAATAAATTCAATATTTAAGTAACTCTAAATAAAATATCTAATAAACAGTGTATATAAACCAAATTAATCTAATTAAAATAAAATCATTCACAAAAATCAATGAAAGAACTGAAACTAAAACATAATCAGTAATAAACAAATAAATAAATGTAAAAAAAAATGATAAAAAATTAATTAAAACAATAATCTGATAAAAGAAAAATCAAATATGTTTTTAATAACAATTTCATAACAATTTCATATTCATATATTTTATTATTTCAGATACTAAATTTGTAATAATGTTGAGATAAATTCAGTAATTTTTATAAAAGTGTTTAGATAAAAATCATTGAAATAAATCTGGTTAATAAATTTAATTAAAATGTTTTAAATGCTTTTTTTTTTTAAATTCACCTCGAGTCTGAGAGTTTGATGGCGGTGAACTGTTCCGGTGGATCAGGACCTTCGTCATCTACAGAAAAAACAACAACAACAACAACAACAAAAACAACAAAATGACAGATTTCTAAAACTGTTATCTAAAAGTCAGGGATATGAATGTGTTATAAACAGGTTATTCAGCACTTCTCCATGTGTTCTACAGCTTTTATTAACACAGCGTTATTAACGCACTAAATCTATCAGGGTCCGTTCTTTAAGCTCTTTCTAAAGAGCTTCTCTGAAGAGAGAGAGAGAGATAGAAGAGAGAGAGAGAGAGAGAGAGAGAGAGAGTGAGTGAGAGAGAAATAAATAGAGAGAGAGACAGAGAGTGAGTGTGTGTGAGAGAGAGAAATAGATAGAGAGACAGAAAGAAAGACAGAGTGAGTGAGAGACAGAGAAAGAGAGAGTGAGTGTGTGAGTGAATGAGTGAGTGAATGAAATAGAGAGAGAGAGACAGAGAGTGAGAGAATGAGAGAGAGACAGAGAAATAAGTAGAGAGAGAGAGAAAGAGAGAGGGAGAGAGGGAGAGAGTGAGTGAGTGAGAGAGAGAGAAAGAGAGAGTATGTGAGAGAGAAAATCTTCACCAAAATCAACTCAGCACGCTAATGAGAGCGGAGAGAGAAACTGTACGCTGCGAGAGAAATCGAGCTCTCTGATTGGCTGCTCGGGGTCTCCATAACGCCGCTATGCTGTGGTTTCTGCTGCCCCCCGGTGGTGTGGAGAGTCGTTTCCCCTCACACGGGATTTTTCCTGTCGCACTTTACGCTGTAAACTTTACACAAAAGACGCGAAATGAAATCGGCCTCTTTGGCGCTAGTTCTTCTGCAGATCCACAGGTTTCGTGTGAGGTGCGTCATATGACCTCCACAGCGGGACGTCGCTCATCACTCGTGTTTATCCGACATTTGATCCTCACCTCCTGCGTGCGGAGCTCCGATGGTGAACAGACCCGTGTCCAACGCGTGGACGTACGACCGGCTGTGCATCTCAATGGCCACCGTGCCGCTGATTTCACCGAAATTACGGACGCTCCACCAGCCGCCTGACACCACACACACACACACACACACCACATACACATACACACACACACACCCACACACACACACACCACACATACACACACACCACACATACACACCACACACAAGTCAAACTAAACATGTGTGCAACAATACCTAAAATAATTAAAATGAAATATAATTACAGTATTTTAATAATAATAATAATAATACATCACAAAGCACTGTTCTGTAAATAAATTAAGAAATAAAAAAACAATAACACAATAACAAACAATTAAAACAATGGAATAATTAAAATAATTAGACAACAATATAAAAATGAACGCAACAGAATATTTCTAATATTATTTTCTATGGTAATTATTTATTTATGCAGAAATCCTGGAAACGTACCGACGACATCGACTTTGTCCTCATCATCATCGCGCTTTCTTTTCTTGTCTTTGTGCTTCTTCTTTCTGATTAAACAAACAAACAAACAAACAAACAAGAAATTAACATGAGACGAAAACGGGCTTCGTCCCAAATCGCGTCTATCAGCCATAAAGTCCACTAAATATGACGTAAAAATCCGTCGCATGTTAAACTCTACCTAGTGCACCTATAAAGGGAGCACGGCGCCATTTTGGATGCAGCCCGCACTAGTAATTGCCGAATGCTAAAGGGAACTGCGTATAGCTGCCTAAAACAATAACGCTACTAAAGACTTATAAACAAATAAACTCACCTTTTATCTTTCATACCTTTCAACACGAGTTTGGTTGATTTTACGTTAGAATACGCGGCCATTTTAGAGTAAAGCCCGTGCTAACTACCTAGCAAGCTTCTCGGTTACTCTTCTGAAACTGTACTTCCGGCTAAACAAATCAGCCATCTACGGTGGCCGATATGGGACCAGAGGAATGAATTTTGATCTCGCGTTTTTTTTATGCTGCCATTCAGTGGCTGGAGGACGAAATTACACAAAAAGCAAAAAATCCGAAATTTTATCACAAAAATTCACTCAGTTTTACAAGAAATAATATCATTAATCATTTTTAGTATTAAATTAAAGATCTTTATGTGTGTTACTTCAGAATAAATCCATTTATCACACACCTCATAAGCAGGTATTTAGAAAATTAAAGGTGCAGTTTGTAACTTTTGAAGATTCCTAAACATAAAATAACATCATAAATAATTTTTTAAAATGTTTTTTTTTTTTATATTTTATTTTAATATGAATGTGAATGAAACTGGATAGTTTATTTCTGGGTAGTTTTAAAAATATATTGTTTTTTGTTTGTTTGTTTGTTTGTTTGTTTGTTTGTTTTTCAGCAATGTCATGTAATGAATCTGGATCTTTTCTTTGTTCTTTTAATTTTTCCAGCCTGGAATTTAACCCCTGACTCATTTAACTCCGCCCCTTTTCCCCAACAACTCTGGACACATCAATTCTTTAATTCTCTCTCTCTCTCTCTCTCTCTCTCTCTCTCTCTCAAAAAAACAAACAAATAAAAAAAAAACAATAATAAGTCCACTAAATGATAAAGACAGTAATAGGAAGTGAATCTCTGAGAACCCTGAGAACTTTCTCCAAAGTGACCGAGCCGCGAACTATACAGACAATACAGATCCAACCAAAAAAAAAAATTACCAACAACCAAAAAATAAATAAATAAATAAAATCACTAAACACATCCCAAATATTTCAGTATAAACATGTTTCAGGTTGGACTTTTCCTTTTCCCTTTAACAGCATCATCTGCATCCAGAGCAGCCATGAAAATCCATCTAATCATCTTCTCATCTGCCGTAAATCACCACGGAAGTGAAACGGCGCGAGACAGACGTGCTCGCGATCCGACCTTTAAAGCGCTAACATCCTCTCTGAGTAGACACGCTTCAGCGGCGGCCATGAAAAGCTTTTATGCGTGTCAGCGCCTGTGACAGACGTGAGAGAGATAGAGAGAGACGGTGACAGGACAAATTCATCCGTCTGCACATCTAGGTCATCGCTCCGCTAGAAAAATGTAATACATCTTCATTTCGCCTGCTTTCCTTCCCGCTTTGAAAGGCTGTCTCGCTTGGTTTGTCGATGAGTTTGACACTCTGCTTAGCGCTGCTTAGAAGGTCACTCTGAATCGACTTTCAGAGAGTGACAAGAAGCCTGCGTACGCGTTCGTCTTCGCCTCTGCGTGGGTAGAGGCGTGGCTGGGGGCGGGATTTCAGGTTCAAGAGCTTATCCGTAAAGTTACATACAACAACGCAACGTACATACAACACAAATGAATATATACGTCTCATGTAACAATGATTTGTGCAGTAATTACGCTATAACGTTGTACATTCAAGGTCAACAAGGGTTGAACTACTGTAGCAGCTTAACTAGCTAGCTAGTTATGCTAGCAGGGTGTATGCTAGCTAGTGTGTGTGCTGCAAAAGTGCAAAGTTATTACCACACTCACGCTGACAGCTAACTTCTCAAATCCAATTTTTTTTAAATAGCAGACTTTCAAGACACAGTAAACAGTTAGCATAACTAGCTAGCTAACACCCTGCTAACACAACTAGCTAGCTAGTTATATTAACCCTGTACTGCGTCTTGAATATAGTCTACGTTTTTAAAAAAAACAAATGGATTTGAGCACTTAGCTCACAGTGGTCTTAACTTGCGCTACTCACTAGCTAGCTAACGGCCTGCTAGCACACATGCTAATATGTGGTTAGCTAGATCTATGCAAATATTGCAAACAAATGACTACTGGGTAATTTTACGGAGCGGAGCTGTTCTAAAAATAGATGTAGCCTTGAGGTTGGTGTAGGGAAATGTATTTAGGAACGTGATGCTAGTTTTGGATTGATCTGCAGCTCTGTTGGAGTGTGTGTGTGTGTGTGTGTGTGTGTGTGTGTGTGTGTGTGTGTGTGTGTGTGTGTTTTCCTCTGTATCTTCTCCGTTAAGAGCCTCAGCCGTCTGCTCGCTCCATTACCTCTGAATCCGAGGTGGAGAACGCGTGAGAACGGCGCAAGAGACAGAGAAAGAGAAAATAAATTGAATTTTATGAGCGTGATAAATGCTTTTTATTGCTTTTCGTGTTAGTCGCCATCGTTCAAGCGCCAGACGTGTGCGCTAGACACCTGCAGCCTAGCATGCATGCTAATTTGTGTGATTTATATTGTTGCGTTAGTGCATTAGTACATGAATATAATATCAGCAATAAAAATGGCCTATTAACGAGTTTTATTCAGCATTATGTGATACGACTGATGCTAAATTAGCTACGCGGAATTTATCAGGATAATCAAATTCCATAATAATTAGCATCATTACCATCCACAGGAGTGTTGAATTCTCAAATCTGATTGGTCAGAATTTTCTGTAAGAACATCAGTCCAGCTTTATAGTGTATTTATGCGCTTGTTACTATAGAAACGATAACGTATTTGAACAAAGTGCGTAATCATTGGCGTGTAATTGTTTATGTTTATTTCACGTTCATGGAAGGAGTCTCCAATGTCAGTGCTTTGTAACTGTCAGAGGCAAAGCTGTCTATTATTACAACATGAAAATGAAAGGACTAAAGGAACGAGTGAACGGTATACCGGCGAGAAAAAAAAAACAGATGCAGAAGGAAACGCATCCGGAGGAGCGACTCGGGGAAAAATCTCCAGGAGATCTCCCACAGGCCCGGGATGAGTTCCGCCAGCTCACTACCTGACAGCTCCGGAGCGTCGCTTTTCTTTTTTTTCCGAGAGGCCGCAGGTGTAGAGAGATACAGAAACTCCCTTAGGACGAGTTACAGGAGAAAATGTGGCGTATGAGAAACGTGGATGAGGTTTACTGAGTGGAAACCTCCAGAGAGAAACGTCATGTTCCTGTATCTGACAACGAGAGAGAGAGAGAGAGAGAGAGAGAGAGAGCGAAGTAAATAGACGTAAGAACAGAGAGACAGAGAGAGAGAGAGAGAGAGAGAGCGAATTAAATAGACATAAGAACAGAGAGACAGAGAGAGAGAGAGAGCGAAGTAAATAGACATAAGAACAGAGAGACAGAGAGAGAGAGAGAGCGAAGTAAATAGACATAAGAACAGAGAGAGAGAGAGAGACAGCGAGATAGTGAAGTAAATAGACGTAAGAACAGAGAGACAGAGAGAGAGAGAGAGAGAGAGAGAGAGAGAGAGAGCAAAGTAAATAGACATAAGAACAGAGAGAGAGAAAGAGAGAGAGATGAGAGAGAGAGAGAGAGAGAGCAAAGTAAATAGACATAAGAACAGAGAGAGAGAGATGAGGGAGAGAGAGATTAAAGCAAGAGAATGAGATACTGACAGAGAGAGGCGATGGAGAGAGAGACAGAAAGAGAGAGAGAAACACTTGAGAAGTGAGAGAGACAGAGATACAGAGAAACAGACATAAATGAGAGAAAGACAAAAAGGAGAGAGAGAGACAGAGAGATACATGAGGCGAGAGAGACTGAGAGAGAGAGACAGAGAGAGATAGAGAGGGATCACAGATGAATAGAGAGAAGGCGAGAGAGACAGAGGAAGGCAATGGAGCCTGAGATACATAAGGAGAGAGAGAAATAAAGAGAGAGAGAGAGAGAGAGAGAGACAGTGAAGTAGGTAGACATAAGAACAGAGAGAGAGAGAGACAGAAAGATAAAGAGAATGAGAGTGAGAGAAATAGACAGTAGTTAATAAAAGGTCTGCAGAGAGAGAGAATGATGGACAGATGGATGAGAATGAGGGATAAAGTGATGTGAAGGATGAGTGGGAGGTGGATGAAGGAGACACAGACTCTCAGCAAGCTAAATATTCTGCACTCACGGTCACAGCATACACTACTGAGCTGGAAGTGAGGGCGAGAGAGATAAACAGAGAGAGAGAGAGAGAGAGAGAGAGGGAGAGAGAGAGAGGGAGAGAGAGGGAGAGAGGGAGAGAGGGAGAGGGACAGGAAGTGCTGTGTGTTATTATGGCTCGCTGAGTGATGGACAGCGAGAAGCACGGCTTTGTATAATTCAGGCTTCATGGTGCTTTTTGCTCCATGTTTCACTGCCAGAGATTCACACTTCACCATCCGCAATCTGTCTCTCAGACGCATCACTTCCTGCCTTACGCATCACTTCCTGCCTTACGCATCATTTCAGCATTCTAGCACTGGTGGGCGGGGCCTAAGAGGTATAGAATAATACGAAATTATGAAATCAATTTCATACGTACATCTTTTTTGTAAACAGTATTTCTGTATTACTGTATTACCGGCACCCCATATTGTGTATGATTGAATATTTTAATATTGAATATTTTAATATTTCAATTAAAACATGCCTTTGAACATTTTCTGTTTCCCTCGGATATTAAAAAATATATATATTTTTAAATCTGTCTGTGAAAAACAAAGTCATTTAAACACAAAAGAGACAGTGCTGTGCAGAAAATAAATATAAAAATGGATTTAATGGATATAAAAAAAGACATAAGCAGTTAAAAATGCCACTACTTTATTATACTATACTATACTATACTATAATATAATATAATATTCTGAAAATATGAAAGTTAAAGTTATAAAGTTACAAAGTCAGAAAGAGTATATAAAACAAGGACATAATATATATGAATATATTCCTAAATATTCCTAAATTCACACTAAATGCTTTCACATTCACACTAAATGCTTTCGCATTCACACTAAATGTATTCACATCTATTAGTTTACCTCAGACATTCAAAGAAATTCTCTTACATTAACATAAAATGTTCTGACATTACAAATAAAGCTGCTGAATAAAGTTTTGCACTTAAATAAACCTATAGAGCTTCCCTACGTGTTTAAGCTCAACATGTCACCCATCACATTCTCATTCCTGCTATTCTTCTGATTTTCGTAAAGGGATGTCAATACTAGCCTTCTGGAGGTCAACATACTGTCACTTGTGAATAAAGAACTCAGATGATTGTTCCCGTGAAATATTCTACCAAATAACAAGAGAAAATGAGATTTCTACATAAACTCCTGGAGGAAACAGTAAGTACTTTTATCCTTCATGTCTGTTTTTAGAAATATCCCGGCGCCGACCCGAGCTGACCCCTCGCCCCGCCTCTGCGGTGTTTCACAGTGTTTAATGTGGTCCTGTTTGTAAGTGCGACGCCGTAAGCTGATAGCGTGATATATCAAAAGGAGAATTGTTCACGCCGTTCCAGCCGCAGTGGCCACCCTATCACAGCACCTTTCACGCTCACACACATCTGAAAGCCTTCGTAATGGTCGGCTCTGGCTATTAAAGCCTCCAGGAGCGGATGATGTGCTGGAACGGGCGGTCTAATAGCGTGTGTTACTGCTGTTTACCCGACTGAGCGATGGCTTCTGCCAGGACATTCACAAACACACACACCTTTGAACAGATCCTCCGTTGGGAGACTTTCTCTTTACTAACTAAACTAACCTACTAACTAAGATTCTGATATATACATTGTTCAAAACACACACACCACACACACACACACACACACACACCTCTGAACAGATCCTCTTTTGAGAGACTTTCTCTTTAATAACTAAAATACCTACCTACCTACCTAACTAACTAACTAACTAACTAAGATTCTGACATGTACATTGTTCAAAACACACACACACACACACACACACCTTTGAACAGATCCTCCTTTGGTAAACTTTTTCTTCACTAACTAAATTAACCAACTAACTAAGATTCTGACATGTACATTGTTCAAAGCACACACACCTTTGAATGAATCCTCCTTTGGTAGACTTTCTCTTTACTAACTAAACTAACCAACTAACTAACTAACTAACATTCTGACATGTACATGGTTCAAAACACACACACACATAAAACACACACACACCTTTGAACATATCCTTCTTTGGTAGACTTTCTCTTTACTAACTAAACTAACCTACTAATTAAGATTCTGACATGTACATTGTTCAAAACACACACACCTTTGAACAGATCCTCTTTTTAGAGACTTTCTTTTTAATAACTAAAATATCTACCTAACTAACTAACTAACTAACTAACTAAGATTCTGACATGTACATTGTTCAAAACACACACACACACACACACACACACACACACACACACACACACACACACACACCTTTGAATGGATCCTCCTTTGGTAGACTTTCTCTTTACTAACTAAACTAACTTAACTAACTAAGATTCTGACATGTATGTTCAAACACACCACACACACACACACACACACACACACACACACATACACACACACACACACACACACACACACACACACACACACACACCTTTGAACAGATCTTGAGAGACTTTCTCTTTACTAACTAAACTACCTACCTAACTAACTAACTAAGATTCTTACATGTACATTGTTCAAAACACACACACACACACACACACACACACACACACACACACACACACACAAATTATTACCTGTCTATCACCAGCTTAGGTGTTATGAAAACTCAGAACAATCAAAACGTTTCCACTCTAATTATCACACACGCGCGGTGATAATTAGAAGGTTAATGCCGGCTACAGCGTTGCAGGAAACAGCTGCTTAAACATGCATGCAGAGGGTTGTGAGGTTAAACGGAGTAAAACCTGGCCTGTAATTTGGAAAAAGAGAAGCTTGTCATTCAGACTGACCACAAAATACCATTTTAGAACACACACTGTCTCTGACGTACCGTTAGAGCTGTTATTCAGACATTACCTCTAACACACCTACCAAAAAAAACCTCCAAAAACCTTCACTGTGTTTTCACTTTAAATACACAGAAAACGCTCTGACAGTCTCATAAAGTGTCCTCATTTAGTAACGACCCCATCTCTTATGCACACAAAATGCTCTCTCCTTCACAAAAAATGTTCACTTTCACACAAAAAGCACTTGCATACACACAAAACACTTCGATTTATAGATTCGTATGCAGACAAAATGCCCTCAGTTTTGCAAAAACGCTCTCACATTTACACAAAATGCATTCACACTCAATAATTTACCATTTACCTCTTACTTTCATACAAATGCTCTCACTTTCAATCAAAATGCTCTCACGTTCATTTCAAAATGTGCCCACGTTAAATAATGACCTCATACTTTCACGAAAATGCTTTCACATTTGCACCAAATGCTCTCACTGTCACGTAAAATTCCCGCACAGTTAAGAATTTACCTCTACGGTTCACGTAACGGTCTCACGTACACAAAAAAATGCTCCAACAACAATTTCAACAATTCACCTCTTACCTTTCATACAAATGCTTTTCCGTTCACATAAAACACTCACATTTAATAATTTCCCTTTCACGCTCACACCGAATGCACTAACTCTCACAAAATGCTCTCACTTCCAGAGGAAACGCTCTCACGTGCACGTAAACTGCACTCGCATTTACTCACAATGCTCTCGCAATCACACGATGTCCCCACATTCGGGAATCTCCTTCTCTCTTCTCTTTCACACCCCACGCTCTGATTTTCACGTTTTGTCTGAGAAAGCGAGAGCTGCTTATGTAAATGTGAGAGGATATTGCGTGGGAGACAAATGAGAAAATGCCCGGAGTCTCATAGCTGTAGGTTCTGGTGACACGATGCGCACGTTATTTCCTACACGAAGATGTTTCACCACTTGTTCAAGACACATTTCGGGTTCATTCGTTCGCCGGGATGTTTTTCGTGACCTGGATGGCAGCAGATTAGATCGAATGCGAGAGTATTATTTCACGTTTTCTATGACAACCCTTCCCTTTTCATCAGCATGAGCCCATTGTGTGTGTATGTAAGAGATAAAGGTTTAAACTACTATATCTTTTATTTTGTCATATACAGAATCTCTCTCTCTCTCTCTCTCTCACACACACACACACACACACTTTCACTACAACTCATACTGTACAATGAGTGTCTTGGACTCAAAAAAAAAAGCTGCCGAAAGTTTGATTGACAGCTCTGGAGTTCCTGCCTCCTTTTGTTAACCATGGCAACCAGAGAGTGGAGTGTGGAGCGCATGAAATATCTGTGAACTCTAGGGATGTATGAGCAAGCATCAACGACACACACACACACACACACACACACACACACACACACACACACACACACACACACAGAGTAGGTGTTCCAGGCAGCTATAGAAAGCGTTCCTGCATCATTGTACTTCTTTCTGTCACTTCATTTTCCTTTAATAATTGCATTCCATGATGAACATGGTGTAATTTCCAACAGCGTTACTTATCACCTTATCTTATATTTAAACACACACACACACACACACACACACACACACACACACACAGACTCATATTCCCTCCTGCCAAGGTGTTATGAATCCTCTGAACAATGTAAACGTTTCAGCTCTAATTACCGCACACTGTGTAATAATTAAAAGTTTCATAGTCGCCGCTGTTTTGGCTGCACGTCTTCACGTTCACCGTGCTGCAGCTGTACCATCGTCCACTAGGGGGCAGTGTGGAATAACAGGACAGATTTCCAGCGTGGTCTCAAATCCTCGCTTTGTTGTGATTACTCAGCTCAGGGTAAAATACAGCAGAAGTGTGAGAAGTTCAGAAATCAACATCAGCGTCTATCTCTGTCGCTAATGAGGGCTTAATATTCCCAGAACTAGCCGTGTTAGCATTCCAAACACACCTTTGGTTTTCAACAAGGACAAAAACATAGATTATAAGACGTTTTGGACAAGAACATTGCTGATGAAGAACTTTGGAAACTTTCTCGAGCTATCACGGATAGCTATAGTCACTAGTTTACTAAAGGCGCTCACTCGGTTGTATACATTTGTATACATTTTTGCGTGACTATCTATTAGTTAGCGTCAATCAGATCAACACTTGTTGTTTCCCAAAGCTAATTACGCACGTCCCAAGCAGGGGGCGGGGCCCAGTCTGAGATTCGGTGCCCTGATCAGCGCTCATTTCTGTCATTTTAATATCAAATCTTGTGTACGATATTTAGTACTACTACATTGAAGCGTTGATCAAATACACATAAATAGAATTTCAAAGCGTAAAACCGATTCGCGTCACACAATTTAAAATGAAAACAAAAACAAAACAGTATGCCTTATATATAGCTCAGATAATGTTTTAGAATTAAGTCTTACTTCATAAAATCAGCTAAAACATTGAAATCAATCAGATGTTTCATTTTTTAAAAATTTCGATTTGAAATATTTCCCCTGGCCGTGGGTTACGCTTTCAGATTCCGGTCCACAGAAGACAGCAGTTTAAAGCAAATTGTTTATAATTGTATTAAAATTAGCATGGCAAGAAAAAAAACGGAAAATATGAAATTGAGAAAATTAAGGAGAAAAAAAAAACAAAAGAGTGGAAGAGAGATATAAAACTGGATAAATAAGGTGACGGAGATGTTCAATAACTGACGGAATATTTTTAACGCTTCCTTCATCTATTAAACATGCCGCTGGATGAGACTCAGAGCTGCTCCAGATGTTCTCAAACCGGCGAGCTGTAAATCATTCAGAACCGCCCGAGCGACTGAACTTTACCGCCGCTAACCAGATGAGACCGTGACCTCATTGTGAATCACTGTGATTTTGTTGCCAAGCTAATGCTAACCCTGACTGTATGGGATATTGATCCTGATGTGAATCACTCATGTTTGTTAGGATCCTAAAGTTCACTGTAACTGACTAAGAAGACATTGTTGTGAATAATGTGATTTTGCTAGCTATGCTAATGCTAATCAGCCAGGGCTCTGACCTCATTGTGAATCACTGATCTTGGTGCTAACGCTAACCTTAAAGATGCGACCTTTAACGTATTGGGTATCAATTATGATCTTGTTGGAATGCTAACGCTAACCCTATAAACAGGACAATGACATCCTTATGAGATGATGGAAGGCTACTGCTAATGCTAACCAGTCAGGACCTTGCCCTCGCTGTGGTTTTGTCCGGATGTAAATACTAACCTGAACCATTTTAATCTATTGGGACTATGACCTCATTTTTTTTTCCAGCAAGCTGTTGCTAACACTCATGCTAATGTTTAACCTAAATAGCTGGGATCTTGACTCGACTGGACTGTCAGTTGAAACCATGACCTTATGGCTGTGATTTTACTAACGCTAAGGCTAATTGCTAATGCTAAGGCAATTAGCAGAGAAGATATAACATCACTGCATTATGGCTAATCACCTGGTAGTAAAGAAACACATGCTAGCTAAAGCTAATGCTAGCTCTCTGTAAATTTCTATAAGGTTCCAGGACAATAAGGGACTGCGCTGTTATAGAAAGTGTAAATAACAATGTAGACAAGATGTAAAGTATGAATATTTGACCAAAACTGTGACAAAATGTAGCTACGTTCAAAAGAACTTCCTCCAGAAGCTTAAGCCGTCATCTCTTCCTGTGGGACGCAGATGATTTTGAGCAGCTTACAGTCACTCTTGGTTGGTTTTGCTGAAAATGCATCAGGACCGCAAAGAAAACTCCAGGACACTTTGGTCACTGAGAATTTATGAAAGAGATTTGTAACATAAAATGACATAAATCCTCAGGAATGAATTCGCGAGCAGAAGACGGGATCAGAAAGAGGATTGCAGCCGAGAAAGTGGAGATGCCAGTTTGGAAGGGTAAGATAGCAGAACTGAGCTGTGAGTGAGTTAGCATGTTTCAAAATGGAGAGATTTCAACGGAACATTTGTGAAATATTATTACATTTTTTAGAAAAATGGGTTTCTCAAGGGTTCAGCAAATCAAAACCGAATTTTAAAAAATCTTTTTTAGCTTGGTAGATTACGTCCTTGGTCAGTTTGTGCTTAATTAAAAGTCATCACTCACAAACAAAATTCTTTCCATAAACTTTCATGAAATGCAGGGAATTTCTTTCTCCCCCACAACCAATCACATTTTACCACCCTCACCCTGTTCTTCATTTGCCCCTCCCACACACCCTGATAGGCTTCATTTGCCCCTCCCACACACCCTGTTAGGTTTCATTTGCCCCTCTCACACACCCTTTTAGGCTTCACTTGCCCCTCTCACACACCCTTTTAGGTTTCACTTGCCCCTCTCACACACCCTTTTAGGCTTCATTTGCCCTCCCACACACCCTGTTAGGCTTTATTTGCCCCTCCCACACACCCTGTTAGGCTTCATTTGCCCCTCCCACACACCCTGTTAGGCTTCATTTGCCCCTCCCACACACCCTTTTAGGTTTCACTTGCCCCTTCCACACACCCTGATAAGCTTCATTTGCCCCTTCCACACACCCTGATAGGCTTCATTTGCCCCTCCCACACACCCTTTTAGGTTTCACTTGCCCCTTCCACACACCCTGATAGGCTTCATTTGCCCCTTCCACACACCCTGATAGGCTTCATTTGCCCCTCCCTCACACTCTGTTAGGCTTTATTTGCCCCTCCCTCACACTCTGTTAGGCTTTATTTGCCCCTCCCACATACCCTTTTAGGTTTCATTTGCCCCTCCCACACACCCAGTCACATTTCACCTGCCCCTCCCCCACGGCCTGTTTTGTTTTATTTGCCCCTCCCACACACCCTGTTATGTTTTATTTGCCCCTCCCACACACCCCGTCACATTTCTTTCTGAGGTGATCTCAGAAATAGGCTAGCATTTACATATTTCTAACTCCACATTTGTTTTTGGAACACCTGCTTTTCACAAGCCAATCAAATTCTGATCATAAAACCAAAGTCCCGCCCACCTAAATATGCCACTTCACTCAGAAATGCGTCACACTGTGGGAAAGAATGTTTCGGATTTCTGTTTCACGTTGTCAGTAATGGTGCAAGCGTTGTTTGGTAAATGAATGAACGAAACGTTTAACTGATGAGTCAAATGATTCTTCTCACTGTAAAGACTTAAAAATGTAAGGTTTAGTTGTGACCGCTAATTAGCATGCTGGCTTGTGAACTAGGTCATTTCACAAACACAGCTGTCAAACTAGCAAAGAAAACATTTACCTTCTTCTGTTTACATCATAAATGAGATTTTAAAGTAGACGTATTTTATGTGTATGTGTTTTTTGGTGAGTTTGACTGTAAGAATTGTTATTCTGTAGTAGCTATTGTCTTTGCATCTACAATGATGTGGATTTGTATTAGCAACATTACCCAGAGTGCTGACATTAAATACATTATACTTACGTTATGGAATAGGGTGCCATAACTTTTATTAGACCGTACTGAAATCTGCAGAAACGTAGAAACGTAGAAACATAGCCCCATTATGAGTCATAAACAGAGTAAAAGTTGATATTATGACAGTTTTTTTTTTTTTAAAGTCATGTTTCACTTTTCTCTCCATCCTTCTTTATCTCTGTTTCTGTCCTAGAGGAGTGACATTATTTTGACGCAAACATAAGGACCCTCGCTTGCTCATAATAAGCTGAAAAATTACAGCAAGAGAAGCAACACACTCACCATGTGCCAAATAAACTGCAATTGACAGGGGAAAAAAAGCGACTAATTAATATTGACAGTGAGGCTGTCAGTCAAAAAAAGGTCATTTCATAATTTCTAAAGACTTATTTTAATGAGAATTCTGAATTTTTTCATGTAAAGAGTTGAATGGAAAGTCACTAAAACTAATAATTGAAAAAAAAAAAAGTTTTCCAATTGTCTGAAAGTTGTCATATGAGCAAACTGAAGATGATTTATTGGACTGGCAGATGATGGAGCCAGAGTGTGGTCGAGTCATCTTATTATTTCTCTTTAGAATATTTAAGCTGTCATTAGCTGAAAGATTTATGGCATGATTAATGGGGCACAGGGGCAGTTGTAGGAATGGGGTCGGGAAGATGATGGGGCACATGGGGATGGGGTAAGATTGAAGACGGTGCTGCAGGGATGGAGAAAGAGATGGGGCATGTGGGCAGAAGCTGGGAATAAAGATGATGCTGCAGGAATGGGGTTGGGAAAGAGATGGGGGACATGGAGATCAGGTGGGGATTAAGATGAGCCTTTTAGCGATGGGGTAGGAATAAAGATTGAGCCTGTGGGGAAATGAGATGTGGAAGGAAGTGGGGTAGAAAAAAAGATGGGGCTGCAGGGATGGGTTGGGGAAGGAGACATGGGGATGGGATAAGCATGATGAGGTTGCTGGGACATAGTGTGATGGGAGGTGAGCCAGATGAGCAAGGTGTAGGCATGAAGATGGAGCTCTATAGATGGGGCAGTGGGGATGGGGTAGAAATGAAGACAGAGCTGTATGGATGGTGAAGGAGATGGGACAGTGGGAATGGAGTAGAAATGAAGATGGGCTGGAGGGATAGGGATGGAGATGGGGCAGTGGGGATGGGGATGGAGATGGGGCAGTGGGGATGGGGTAGGGATGGAGATGGGGCAGTG
>CM074943.1:12640678-12643178 GCA_037576815.1 Pangasius larnaudii | reverse complement strand
CCCAGGCACTGAGTTAAGTTCCAGTCCATTACTTTATCAGCGCGAGTTGTTAGGCAGTTGTTAGATGACGACGCTGCACTGGGCACCCAGACGGCATTTCAGTCTGATGCAATATCAAGTCAAGCTTCACTGTCATACCATCTCATCACAACCATGTGTCAAGCGAGGAAGAAAACAGATTCTTCTGTTTGGATACAGCTGATAAATCCAATAAATGCAGATCATCTATATGTTATGCTATACAAGAAATCACTCAAACATTAAGAACAGGGCAAACTGAGAAGATCTTCGAGAACCTCTGACCATTTCTTTCATCAACATCAGAAGTCCCGAGATGCGCAACAAGCAAAAGCGTTGATAGATCTTGAGCTTGAATCCCGACAGAATTCCACAGCCATCCATCTGAGAGAGGCCAGGAGTACAAGAGAGAGTGACTGGCTGTGCTCTGTGCTCTCTCTTCCGTCAATCAGAGCGACACTAACCAATCATGGGTGTCTATGAAGGAAGTTCTTAGACTTTCTAAGTTGTATGAAGCTGCAGTTTGAAAGGATGCAGTAGCTGGGTTCATGTGTCGCACAGTAAAGACCTCACCATCTCCAGTTGGTAGATTCAACAAAACAATTTTATTTATGTAGCGCTTAATGGACATTGTTGCAAAGCAGCTTTACAGAAATCCAAATATAGATTTAGATCCATAATGAGCAAGGTGAACTTGGCAAGAAAGAGACCACATTAGGAAGAACCCTTGAGAAGAACCAGACTCAAAATGGAACCCATTCTCTTCTTTGTGACACCAATTATGAGTTATAAAAGTCACTAGCTAGATGATGGGAATTGGCAAATGCTTATGCTAATGATAGTCTGACTGCTTTTTCTAGTAAAAACAAATAACTTCCTCTATCTAGAGTCCAGGCCTGGGTCCAAAAAGGCTCCAAAAAAGACAAGTTGTCTATTAGCTATCACTAAGCAAACAAGATAATTTGGGCAAAGAACATCTACATTGACTGGAGATTGAATCGAGAGCCCTTGCCAAGGTGCTGTTGTCTCGCTGGCCTGTCAGCAGAGCGGTTCTGCTCTCCAGAGCAGCCTTTAGAAGATCAGAGTCAGTCCAAGGTCTCGCAGCAGCACGAGAGAACCTGCGACACACCACTCTGCATGAGAATTAGACTCGATGACTCACAGACACGTGTGTGTGTGTGTGTGTGTGTTGGTTCTCTTCCTCCATCTCTCTCCATCTCAAAGGTTGAGACAACCAGTGGCCTGTTGCTAAGGTAACGCCAAAGTCAAAATGCCTGTATCTCAATCGAGTGGGATTTGTTCCCGGAGTGCGATGTCATTCTGCGCAGATTGTTTTAAAGCGATCAGAAAGCCACGGCCGTAAATCGTCATTGATTACTAGCTCTTATACCACAGCAGTTAGCAACTAACGTTACTTTTCTTCATTAAAGAATGACATGGTGTACTTGTTAACCATTTATAGTTGCATTAATATTGTGGAGCATCCCGAGAAACAAGTCACCAATGATCTAGCGGCTATAAACTGTCATTCCTTCACCAGATTTTCCTTTTTTCTTCTGTCTTGAAGTTAATAAGCCAAGAAAAATGCAGCTTGTCACATTTTGTTACAGAGAAACCATAAAAAGCATAAACCCCTCCGTCCCGAAGATGACGGAAAAACTTAAAGTTACAGCCTGTTACAAAGCTCTGACGCTGGAGACTCCTTCCATAAATGTCAAATAAATGTCTCTTTATGTACCACTGATTACACATATATATTTCTTTAATTGTACAAATGTCTGAATGAGCTGTTACTATAGAAACAATAATGTTAGAACAAGCGAATGCAGTTTTTTTTTTTGTTTTTTTTTTAAAAGGCACCTTCTGACCAATGAGATTCGAGAATTTTCAAACAATTCTGTACACGCAAACACGTCAAACCTCAATAGAAACAGATATTTAGATATAATTTTGTTATTAATTTTGGACATAAAAGTAGCACAGGGTTCTTTATAGAACAAATCTTAATATTCATATCATTAGTATCGATCACGACCATTAAAACGGATCTACATTTATATTTCATGTTTCATTTATATTTAGATTATAATATACAGTTGGCTGTAATTTTCATGCTGTAATTATAGATAACATTGTTTATTATTATAACACCAAATCTCACTCAATATTTACTGTTACATTTATAGTTACGTAACTTTTTAATATACTTCTGCTACACACAACAGGTACTATAAACACACAAAACTAACTGTATGTAATTGTAAGTATGATGTTGTCATAATGATGTTGTGATCAATACCAGCGTTACACACGAGCCTGTTAACGCTGACGTTACGATCTCCGGAGCAAATCTTTCCCACCTCTCGCATATCGTCACACGTGGTTAGGAAAAGGTTATGTCACTCCGTAATCACAGTCAAACCCCCAGTTTCCCTTCCAGCGTCTCCGAAACACCTGAACTGCGCCCCATAACGATCGTAAT
>CM074943.1:12623178-12638178 GCA_037576815.1 Pangasius larnaudii | reverse complement strand
ACCCAGAAGACATAAGGCATTAGGTATATTGAATCCAGGTAGCCTAGGGTGCTGAGAACAGAGGGCTATTTTTACAGTGAGGGAATAGTTTGGGATATTTCCAGGAGGGCAATGAGGTCCAGAGGGAACAAAAATTGTCCAGGGTGTTTGCCAGGGGTCCAGAAGTTCCCACTAGACATAGGGCAAGGTGCACAATACAGCTTTGTCCATATAAAATCCAGTGAAGTAGCATTACTTTGGCAGTACTCTGTAGAATTCATACGAATGTAGGGTTCTGTTGTCTTCTCATGCATCCTGACTCTATAATCTCCTGCTCTTGTGCTATCTTTTTTGTCTTGCACTCCACGTGGCCTCCATCCCTCCATCCAATTTCTGGAGCAGCACCACTGAAATGGAAATGTTTAGAGAGCTCTTAAGCGATGTCAAATCACCTGGTGCTACCGAGATGCTGGATTACTGTCAGCAAATTGGCCTCTGTGCTTCATTTGGCTGCGTACTTAAGTCTCTCTTACGCTCTTCTCTCTGAATCACGTAATGAACAGGAATCCAGGAGGGGGGGAAAAAGCATGCCTGTTACTGTCCAAAAGCAAATGGACGCTGCAATATACTAAGTTAAAATGTTTTGTAGTTTAAGCTGGTGCGATAGCATGCATTATTTAGTGTTAGTATTGTGCTTAAATTCAGCACTAACCTGTGAGGGTATCCCTGAACCAACCATTAGGATTCCTATATGGCCTCAGAAATTGAGATATACATGCTTTGTTTTTTTTCCCCCCCTTTTGATTACGTCAATAAAAGTAGCAGACTTTCTGCTCACGGTGTTTGGGGTGGTAAAGTGATACTTGGTCTAACATACATCTTTAAAAATGACTCTATCAGGAATGCTAGTTGCTAGCATTTGAAGATTCACCTCCTGAATCTAAATATGTACACTTTGCAAAAAAAAAACGTCCTTCTAACTTCAGATTATTTCTCATGGTTGCCTCCAAATATTTGGCAAATTTTAAGATCTGAAAAAGTAAGAAAAAGAAATGTGATGGTGTTTTCATGAACTATTGTTATGATGTACTGTGAAGGGAAGTAAAGATGGAGAACCTGGGGCTTGCAGAATTTAGGGTTTATAGCTTCCATATATAAGGCCCTAGCAATATAGGACTCTGGGAATATAAGACCCTAGGAACATAAGGCTCTAGCAAAGTAGGAGCCTGGGAACATAGGACTTTGTGATTGTAGGTACATAGAATCCTGGGAACATGGGGTCCTGGGGAATAGCACCCTGGGAATGTAGACGCTGAGAATGTAGGACTCTATGAGAATAGGACTCTGGGTACATTGGGCCCTGGAAATGTAGGAGCCTGGGAACAGAAGGCCATAGGAGAATTGAACCCTAGAAACATAATCCCTAGGAAAATAGGACCCTGGGAAAATAGGGTTCTTAGAATGTAGGATCCTAGGAACATAATGGATTACGTATATTGTATTTAGGGTTTTTAGTTCTGATCCACATAGAAGCTCTTCAGAAACCTAGAACTTAACCATCCAAAGAAACTTTGAGGAAATCCTTTTTGTATTTCTTCAAGAGATTCCACTGAGTGTCTGTATGTATTTCTGAGTCTTCCTATAGTGTACAGAGGTTAGAGAAGGATAAAAATCTGCATGCCTTCATCCCTCACTACAGGAAACACAGAGTCAGCAGTCTTTCTGCTGTGCGGGGGAGGAAGAAGAAGAAAGAGAAGAAGAACAACAGGGCGTGTGTATGTAGGAGTTACAATGAGAAGAACTCTCATGAATCTGTAAATCCTGCCAAAAGCTCGCCTCTGGGTTGCTGGCTCTCAAGTCCCCATGGTTTCACACATTTTTGTACTCTAGCTGAACTGAAATGCTTGTTGATGAGCTGATGAGTGAACAAGGTGTATAAGAACTAGGGGTGGGAATCCTACAATTCAAGGTGATTTCAATTCAGGATGCCATGATGCAATTATAAAGCAATTCTCAAAGCATCTTGAGGGACCTTGATGATGTTTTTTTTATACTGTGTGACCTCTTTTTACATTTAAAGCAAAAATTAAATTGTGCAAGCTTGGGTTTTCAACAACGAAACTTGCATTTGACTTTCTTTTTGTCCTTTCAATTAATTATAATCTGCAAAGCGCCCAAACGATCACTTTCAAAGCGGAGGGTGCAATTCTGAGTTTGGCTATCTACTAGTCTGCTAAATATCTTCTCTAGTTGTTAAAAATTCTAAGACAGTTCACTTGCTCACCTACACCTTCAAATTTCACCACCCAGTTGGTGTAAACTTGTGGCCAATTTTTTTTTTTCTTCCATGCATCAATTTTCTCCAGGAAGAACAAAACATGCAATGGATTAACCACTGCTAATTGCATTTAAGAGTTAAGGGCTTTAATCAAGATTTCTGCATTGGCTTCCCGGCAGACTTGGGATTTGAACGTGTTACTAGTGCAGAACATTTCCCGCTGTGCCACTGTCACAAGGCTAAGAAGATTGAAAAGGCACTTTTGTAAAAGCACAAGAATACATCTTGCCATTAGTGCATATCAAAAATGCCATCTGAATGGACCAACATGGCATCCCTCTGTCTCTGAGTGCTGAAAGAACACTAAAATGGTTGAGCATTAAAAAAAAAAACTCTCCTGAATAACAGACACAGAAATAGCAGGATATTAAAAACCCTTTCAAACAGTTTTAGCAATAGTAATTTATTGTAATTAGAAATATTAAACTTCAAAGACAAGGGTTCACCAATTTAACCAAAATCCATCCTCACTGCTACTTTCTCCACTCTATGCCTTTTTTTTTTTTTAAATAGAGTCATGGGCTTTGTATTTTGATAAAAGACAACCTTGACCCTTATGCATGCCACATCTAATGCCTTGAGCAAGTTCAATTCTTTTGTGTGAAGCCCTTCACATTGTAACCTGAAGGACTTCAACTCAGCTAATTTTACTTGGTCGAGTAGGGAATTTGAATCTATATTTATGATTTGAATAAAGTTCAGAAAAGAAGACCTGCAGCCAAAAATTAATAAAATATTGGGAAGAGGGAACTCTCTACCCTTTGAGGGCTTGTCCTAGTAGTTCAAAGAAGAGAATAAATCTGGGACATACATTAAAGAAAAACATGAAATATAGTACTGAGGGACAGACACACAGAGAGAGAGAGAGAGAGAGAGAGAGAGAGAGAGAGAGAGACTGATTTAAAGAAATTCTGTCTTCTCAGAAAAAAAAAACAAAGTTTGGAGTTGATAATTTCAGTAGATGGTATGTGAGTGTGTTTGCACTAAAAGTTAATTGTCCTTGGCCAATAATGTGTACCTTATTCCTCAGAGAAAAAAACAACTAACAGCCACTGGTTAGTTGGAATCTTTCGCTAACTCCAGTCTAACTCAAAATACTCTAGCAGGATCAGTCATGGACTAAACACTCCAGAAAGCAGTACTAATCCATGACTATGTAACAAACACTCAAGAAACAATATTAATCACAGACTGGCTGAGCTCAAACACTCTGTCTGATCCCAAACACTCTAGAAACAGGACTGATCATGGACTGTCTGATCCCAAACACTTCAGAGGAAGGACAGACTGCATGATCCGGAAACACTTGGATCTGAACAGACACAGACAACCGGATGCTCAAACACTCCAGATGAAATACCAATCATAGGCTATCTGACCACAAACGTTCCGGAGAAAGAGAATGGTAAATTGTCTGACACCAAACATTTCACCAATCAGGGCTCTCCTTACACCAAAGAAATATCAAGCACTGTGGAACCCCAACATTTCAGATGCAGTACCAATAACAGGCTGTCTGATTCCAGATGCTCCAGTGAAAGGACAATCACAGACTATCACAAACTCCAGGGAAAAGGGGTTTGATACAGTCCAAACCCTTCAAGGAAGGGCCAATCAG
This sequence comes from Pangasius larnaudii, assembly GCA_037576815.1. Taxonomy (NCBI): domain Eukaryota; kingdom Metazoa; phylum Chordata; class Actinopteri; order Siluriformes; family Pangasiidae; genus Pangasius; species Pangasius larnaudii. Next base: position 12,634,243 of record CM074943.1, on the reverse strand, counting down.
GGTCTGTCTGATATTGAACATTCTAGCGAAAAGACAAATCAGGGACCTTCGAAGCCCAGACATTCCAGCAGCAGGACCAATAGTGAGCTCTGACCCTAGTCACTCCAGATGAAGGATCTCTCAGGGACCATAATGACACCACACATGGAAGGACCAATACAGATTCATGTGACTTCACAAACTCTAGTCACAGTTTCTCAGTCTGGAAACACAGAAGCAATCATATAGCACAACCAATCACATAGTGCCTGATAAAAACATGTAAAAAAAGAAAGGACTATCTGACTCCAAACACCACAAAATGACAACCAGTTAGATCCCAGAACACTCCAGAGAGAGACGAACTCAGATATTGTTGGACCCTGACCATTCCACGAGAAGGGACAGATCCCTGACCTTTTGGAAACATTTCAGAAAAATCAGAGAACACCTAACCCCATAAATTCCAAAAGTGGGACCTACAGATGCTGCAGAGGAAGGACTCATCATGGATCATCTATTGGACTGCAAAACACTCCAATCACAGACTATTTGACCCCAGATATTCTTGAGGAAGGTCCAATCACTGTCAATACTTCAAGGAGAAGACCAACAGAACTATGAGAACAAGGGAACAGAAATGGCACTGCATTATGTCTGTATCCACATAATCATACTATTGTTCTCCTACAAACCTCATTTCTAAAACTCTTCTAAGTGGCTCTTAAAATGACTGACATAAAAGTGAATAGAGGTTGTTGTTGCTGTTGTCTTTCTGTAGAGCCGCACTGTAAGTGCACTCCACACACTCAGAGCATTCTTTAATAATAAACCACACTACGCTTTATACTCTGAAGGCAAGCTTGAACATAATATGACTGAAAACCCAAACAACTCATTAGAGCAGCATCCTGCTTTTGTCACATAAAACAAAGCCGTGGTCATGTTTCATTATTTAAAGCCTCGCTCTGTATGACATCTCTGAAGGTCGTCTCTCCCACTGGCATGTTTTCATTTCTATCCTTTTGTTTAGTCACTATTAGCATTAACAACATTACTGGCAGCAAGGTTTCAGAAGCAGAACAATCACAATCCACAGTGAACAAAGAACACTGCCAATCAGATCTAGAGCCAAGCAAAAATAGCAACGTTGGACCAGTCAGTATCAGTGGATTTGGATGCAAACGGACGTTGCATAATTGGATTAACAGTAAATTAGCAATCAGCCAATCAGGACAGGCGTGAAAAGACCCAGAACGACCCAGCATAGACCCTGTACAGTGCATTTTAGTCAGTCAAACCTACAGCCAAGTAAATATATCTCAAATCAGAATTTTCTGAAAATGGACTATAGCCAATAACATTAAGAGGAAACCAACAATCAGCCAGTCAGGATTGATCTGGCACCACCGACTATGGCACGGGACAGACTCCTGAAGAAAAGTTTATTCAATTAAACCCACAACCAACCAAATCAGTGTCAGGTGAGTTCTTGGAAAATTGACCTTAGCCAATTGGAGAACATGTCAGTGGATGATCAAAGCAGAAGCACTGTGCCAACTCCATCTTTCTTCCAATCCCAAGGTTTTTTCCAGCCAATATACACACCACACTCTTAGCTAACATGGCAAACCTAACGGTTAGCGAAATGTGGCCAATAGAATCGAGAGAATTAAGTCAAATCTCAAACATATTAAGTGTAAAATTGGGGACAATAGTTTTCTCAATTTGTTTACTCTGAGCAAATTTTGAATTTAATGCAACAATTTAATCAGAATCAGACAACATGTATGCAAATGTCAGCCGTTCGGATTACGAGGCAAGGAACAATTAGCCTATCATGACGGTTCCATCTAAGACCTGTCACGTAAAAATGGGCGAGTCACACCACAGACAGCTAGGTTATCCAGAACTGCTGATGATGCCTCACACACGATGCCTGGGCTCTGTCCTTGACTGCGTTTAGTAAACAATGGCTCAAAGACAAGACACGTTGCGGTACAATGAACACACAAATTTACTTAATAGAGTGAACATAATGTCATACACTCCCTTGTTAGATGGCAAGTAAAGGCTATAAAGTTTAGCTCTACACATAAACACTCTAAAATATGTTGACAGAAAGCTAACTGGCTTTATAATCATCAGGAACAAAGACAAGACAAGCAACCGCTCAAGTTACAAATGACTTTTCTCATTAAGGATAATAAGATCCATCTACGTATCTTTCTCTATAATTAATGGATCAGAGGTAGAGTCATTTCTCGGGCTCTTGCTAATTACCTCTGCGGCGTGATTAAAAGCTGAACAGATTTATAACCAGTCACCCAAAACAGAAGCACTAGGAGGCAAAGCCCGCTTTTAAAACTGGCTGAGAGTTGGAGTAAACATCCACCTATCCAGGTTTTTCATCCAATTATGGTGCATCTTATCCAATTTTTTTATCCACACATGGGATTAAATTTAATATTCGTTGTAATTAGTGAAGAAAAGGTGCAGTTTGTATAACTTTAGCAGTAGCTTAGCATAAATACGTAAATAAAACATTAATAAAAAATACGTAAATAAAACATTATTATAAAATTACTATTTTTTTTTATTCATAAATAAACAATACACATACATACAATATATATGGAAATTTATTTTAAAATCATATCACATCATTTCATTTGCATATGCTATTTATATTTGATATATATCTTTGTTTTTGGTTTTGTTTTGGGTTTTTTTAAGGGAAATTTTTACTCTTTTCCATTTTAAACCATAAAGCACAGGTATATATTAGAAATAATATAACAGATTAAAATCTAAAAATGTTTTTTTTTGTACAATTTTACAATTATTTTACAATTTTTACAAAAAAATTTATATATATATATATATATATATATATATATATATATATATATATATATATATATATATATATAATTAATTGTTTTCACTAATGAAAACAATTCAACATGACCATTAAGAAATCCAAAACTCAGTGAGATTCCACAGCCATTAGAGGATAAGAGAGTTCACCAGTTCATCGGCACATCAATGAATTCATGCTCTCTTTGGCTGAAAGCACACATGCCAATTACCAGGATTTTAACCATTAATTTAACAGAAAATTGTAACATAATTAATGATTAACTGATCTACACTCCCTGATTGAAATGATTCTCTAATTTCACACTCTCAGGGAAACGATAATGGGTGTCAGTGCAGAAAATTGCCTGTCTTTATCACTGTTTGTTGACCTCTTGCACCCATTAAACCTCAACATGTTATTTTCCGCAGCGATAAAAAAGAATTAATATTACGAAAGTGTCCTGATGATAATTGGCACCGATGCGGGTTTGAGGGGCAGAGACGTGTTTATTCAGAGTGCTTAGGAGCTGCAGTTAACCTCGGCCAAGGTCGCTTATTTCAGCTGCCGTTCTCCATTTTCAGGCTTGTTGTGGCCTTGTATTGCTTTTGCTGAATCCTATCAGCCTTACCATTACCCACAAGGCTTTCTAATTTCGCTCGATTTGAGCCAGCGCTGGTGGCGAGTCAAAGGAAATTGCTGGGTCACGGCCGAGAAAGCAAAGGTACGAGACAGAATGGGTATGTGTTGCTTTGTTTGGTTCTTGTTTAACATTTTTAAATAAGGCTCGTTGGAATTCATGATCGGTCCTTCTTTTTTTTTTTTTTCTTTCTTCTCAGCGCCTTGGTGTAAACAAGAAACGGGGCTTTATGTCATATTTAAATGTAAAAGAAATTTCTCGTGATTATGAGCCATGATCTGGCAACCGAAGAAAAAAGAAGCAACTATACAAGTGTTAAATTCCTCTAATAGCAAAATCTAATAGCGATAAACAGCTAATGAGCTCTGATATGATATACTAGCTGGAGGACTAAGTGTTATCAAATGAATAGAAATAGAGTTAGTCCAAGTGAATTACATAGAGAGAGAAAAATAAACAATAACAACAATGTAAAGAGTCTAAAGATGCTTACTGTCTCAAGACAAAAGAAGACAGGAAATAACTCCCAATCTTCTCAGCTATGAAAAGGACATTATCATTCCAAATGTACATGAAAATGGCACCCAATTAAATATGATTTCGGGTCAGACCTTAGAGAGGTTTATAGCGTTCTTGTAGGCATATTATGAAACTCTTCTTCAAATAACAGTCATTGTGTAACTGTCAATCTCCCATCTAATTCCTGACAGCACAATAAGATCACTTTAAGCCCAACAAAAGACATTCAGGCTACCGGCAACTTTGATTGGCGGCCCATTATCGTCCACGCTGATGATTTATTTTAGAAATGACAAGCTGTTCTGTATTGTTTCGCCTCCGTGTGCTAAAACAATGCAGACAGCATATGGAGCTCATCTAATTAATGCAAAATTCATCCATTAATCACTTCATACAAACTAGCGTGTAATAATCTGGATTTAATGAGCTATCAGCATGCCATGACAGATGACACATTTCTCTCAGTGTATGCAAGCTGGTAGGACGAGATCTGCAGGGAGAGGCTGTCTGTTTGAGGATACGTCCATTCATCCATCCAAGTAGCCAACTATCCATCCATCTATGCATCTGCCTGACTGTCCACCAGTTCACGATAACATTATCAGTTTATTCATTTATACAATTATCCATCCATCCAGGCTGCCATCTATCCATCCATGCATCTGTCTAAATGTTTACTGATCAATTAATTCACTCATGGATTCCTTCCATCCATCCATCCATCCATACATCCAAGTGTCTACTTAGCGGTCTATTTACTTATGCATTTATCTACTGTCCATTTATACATTGACAATTTATTCTTTCAAGGAATCCATCCATCCATCCATCCGTCCATCCATCCATCTACATATTCAAGTGCCCACCTAGCCATCTATCCATCCATTTGTATTAATTTCCATTAATACATCCATTTATTATTTGTGGAATTCATCCATCCATCTAGCCAAGGGCCCACCTAGGCCCACCTGTCCATCCATGAATTCGTCTAACCATGCATTGGTATGTTCTTTTCATCCATCCATCTATTCAAGGGCCCACCTATCCATCCATGAATTCGTCTAACTGTGCATTGGTATGTTCTTTTTTCATGGAATCGATCCATCCATCCACTTATCTATTCAAGTGTCCACCTAGCCGTCAATCAATCCATGCATCTGCCTAAGTGATCCATTTACCCTTTCACGGAATCCATCCATCCATTCAGGTGCCCACCCAGTCATCTATCCATCTGTTCGTCTAACTCTCCTTTCACTTATTCATCCATGGAATCCATCCATCCATAAATTCATCCATTCAACTGTCCACTGATAGGTTAGCTATCTGTTCATCAGTCCATCCATCCAATAACCTACGCTTGTAACTGTCAATTCAACTGACATTATTTTCCGTCACATCTCACTGACCCACGCATTCCTGTGCCTGCCTGCCTACCATCCCACCATCCATCATCCATCCATGTAGATCTTGATTTAGCATCGTCACAGCAGGAAATAAAACACAATGAGCCTGAGCATCACTGTGGAATTCTCACACAGAGCATTCTACTATCAAAATGCATTTCTTGCCCGTTTTAATATTTTAGTTCAATTTTTTTTTTTTAAAATACAATGCTGTAGCAAATAACTGTAGAGCACAGGAACTACTTCTCCTTCCACACTTTCCCTCTGCTCCAGATAAACACTTGGGCATGCTGGGAATCAACAAAGCTCTGTAATAACGGGAAACAGAAGCAATGTTTGGAGTTACTTCACGTTACTCAACCACTGAGGAGAAAAATGAGATGTCACATATCCGGAGACTATTGTGAAAATACCACAAATCTGCTGAAACGGGGGGAAAAAAGCACGATAAGCATAATAACACAGGAAAATAAAAGCACAACAGCGAGACAGAACTCTTTCACTAAGTAAAAGTGAAACTTTAACTAGGAACTTTATATATTTTTAGTCCACATTTACTTTTAGAGGTTTATAAAATAACAATTTTCTGTTTTAAATACAGGATGAATTAAAAATATTGATATCATTATCAAGATATTAGACCTGGTATAGCTTTTTAAAAATAAAAAAAAAGACAGGCTGACTTTATTTTCCTTTTTATGAGCTGCAGATTTATTAAATCAAAGTGTTTTAATCCATCAAAAGCTCTGCCCTCTGGATTGCAATGTAATTGCATCACACTCAAAGCATGTACTCACACTAAGTGTCCATACTTACACGTAGCGTCTGTATTCCTGGAGGGCTGCAGCATTTTTTTTTCCCCCCAAAGCTGCTCATTGAAGAGAGATTTGAACATTAGCTGATGTGCTAAATCATGCGTGGTGCTAGGGAGAGAGGAATCAGAGAACCCTCTCTTCTGTCTTCTCTCAAGTGAGGCTTTGAGACTAATCCCAATGCTTGGCCATCCATATCCATATCCATATCCATTTCTTGCTCGGTGATATCCGGGTCAGCGATTGGATTTGATGAACCGGTCAGTGGTTCTGTGCTAATGATCCATCGATTGTAAGTTCAAATCCCAAGACTGCCAGAGAGACAGTGTTGGTCCTTGAGCAAGAAGATTAATCCACAGCAAATAATCTAAATTAGATTTGCTCATGTTCAGTAAGCTTTTTATCCCTGGTCAGGGTCACTGTGGGACCCTGAATGGGAAGGGATACCAGTCCATCACAGGGAACCACTCATTAGCATCAAAAAGGCAATTAATCTACCTACCAATTTATTTTGGGAGGTGGGAGGAAACTAGAGAACTGGAGGAAACCAGGGGATCCGGGGAGCCTATTCCTGGAACACTGGGCATGAGGCAGGAATACATCCTACAAAGGACACCAGGCCATTGCAGATCTTATGCTTATTCACACCTAGAGGTGATTTAGAGTCATCAGTTTTTTGGGGGTGGAAGGAAACTGGAGAACCTGAAGAAAACCCATGGTGGCATGGGAAGAACATGCAAAAATCCACACACACAATAACCCGAGCTCAGTATCGAACCAGGGACATTGGAGTTGTTAAGCAGCTCTACCCAGTTAATGCTTCTGTCTAGTTTTGTGCACAACATTCTCTCTTTTAATGGTATCCTCTTAAAAAAGGTTCCTTCTAGCACCATAAAGAGCTCTTTACTTTGTCCCTTTGGGGGAACCCTTAAAAGTTCCATGAACCTTACAGCACAAGGCTTTTCTTTCCCCCCAAGAGAGTAGCTAATGTTCTTTTAGTTCTACAGAAGTTTTAATATCAGCCTGATTAATAGAAATACATGGAATGATTTCATTAGATTTCAGAGGAATGAAAAAAAAAGGCGGAAAAGCTCTCAGCATGAGCCCTACCTCTTAGTTTAAGCTTTCGCCATTTATAACTTCTTTGAAATAATAAAAAAAAAGAACCCTAAATGTTTTTTTTTAATTGTCTATGGAGAAATCCTTAATGGATTTAAGGAGAAAGCTAGCATTTTAAGTAGAAAGCTAATGTTCCAAGCTATAACCTTTCAGAAGTACCCAAAATGTACTCTAAACGCTGGTTTAGAAATTGCGATCATAATCAGTTTTTTAGTGATGCTTGTTAGCCAGGAGAAGGCTGGAAATTTCCCCAATGATTTCAATGCAGTGGTAGCTCAGTGGTGAAGACATTGGGCTACTGCTTGGAAGGTCATGAGTTCAATCCCCAGCACTGCCAAGCTGCCACTGTTGGGCCCTTGAGCAAGGCCCTCAACTGCTCAGATGTATAAATGAAATAAATGTAAGTTGCTCTGGAAAAGGGCATCTGCCAAATGCCGTAAATGCAATGCAAATGATCAGGAAATTGGTCCAAAAATGGTAGGGTTAAAGGTTACAGCTATGTTTATGACACAACATTGTCATCACCTGATCTCACTCCACACCACCAGAGATCACTTGAGTACTAATACACTTCCGGGTTACCGAACTCACCCCATTCCTATCAGTTCCTCATTCAGAGACACTGTATAAACACTAGTTTCCAGTTATTCGTTGTGAAGTCTTGCCATCTGCAGTTCTTGGACTATTCATTGCGTTTGTTGTTTTCGCCTGACCCTTTGGATTTATTCATGGTCTGTTCTGGCCTATAAATGCTGTGACATTATGTTCAATAAACTCCACACTTGGGCAATACAATCTCATTGTTATCAGCATTGTTTTTTTGTTTTTTTTTTTAGAATTCCTGCAAAAGAACAGCTTGTGTATATAGACATTACAGTACCAGTAAAGCAGAAACATCTTCACATCACTTCTAACGTGATTCCATTGGATTTAATACACATGAACTTAAATGCTATGAGCACTAACTCCACTCCTCATTCTAACCTTTATTATAACCAGTTGTATCTTTTTCGTTGGCGGTTGACTTCATAAGAATTTGGAATAATGAGACACAGAGCATACAAACAAAATACACACTGTCCTAAACAAAATGACTTTCAATGAAGTATAACCACAGACGGTGTAATTTCATCGCGCTTACTCAGTGTCTGGAAACCGGCCCATAGTTTCACTGCCAATATCATTCCATCGTCGCTCCTCAATAAGCCATCTCCACAGATAAGTAAGAGTCCTGTTGATGATATTCAAAATGACATTTTATTTATAGAGAACGTCAGTGCTGGAGAAAGACTAAAGCTCTTTGTGATGGAAATTGAAAAATGAACAGCGCTTTGTTATTACCGAATGCACAAATGTATTTAAATTCATGAGATTCCTCTGTCGGGGCCTTGGAGAAGAAATGTCTGTAAGTGTCTCCTTATTGAGAAACTGAATCCTGAAACCTGGTAATTCACTCAAAAGGAGCTGCTATGATAATGGATTTTTGGTGGGTGTTACGTTAGCATCAAGCTAACTGTTAGGTTAATTGTTATGGCACCAGAAATTACCATAATTACTGGAATTGCATCTCTATCATAAAAACAGTAACAAAAAAAAAAAAAAAAAAAAGCCAAATCTAATACTTGAAAATCTGCTTAGTTGCTTTTCATTTAATTTTCACATTCATCTAATAGCCAGAGTGTTATATTAATAATATAGTAATAACTCAAAAGTAATAGAGAAGAAAGGGATTTTCTTGCCTCAGCAACGCATCAGTGAGTGACATTTTCTTGGTTCTGTAACCAATTTTCTTTTTTTTTTCCTCGTTATTTGTCAAAATTTCATGGGAAATTGATCTTATGTGAGGCAATGAGAAGTGTAGCTGTTCAAGCCACGTGCACAGCACAGCCGTCGACAGAAACACGAGGCTAAAAAGACAGAATCACGTGCTTTGCCTATGAAAAGTGGCAATAACGTCCATCATACTGATAAATGGGAGAATTTTTAAATTAGCCCTGCAAAAAAAAACAAAAAAACTGCTGTTTGTCTGAGTCTCTCTCGTTCTCTCCCTCTCTCTCTCCTTCTCTCGCTGTTGCTCTCTGTGTACATCCTGATAAGAATATTTCTCTTATATACCTCATTTCCTCCATTTTCCTCCTCCTGTCTTTATGTCTCTGTCGACGTGCGGTTTCCTAACTAAATGAAAATGTAGGCTTTTCTATTTTCAGAGGCCGTAATTATCTTTTTTTTTCCCTCCTCCTTCTACCCTTCATGCAATTCTGCACTCCGCTTGGCCTCCCCTGTCTTCAGAGACCGAGACTGGCAGAACGTTGGCACGAGGCAGACGCTGGGCTGGCGGAACACGAGCCGTTCATCGCCCTCGGGTTAAACGGACAAGGTGGCCGCGTGGAGAAAAAAGAGCTTTCTCTGGGGGAAGAAAAAGCGGACGTGGCTGCTCAGGCTGTTAACGTTCCGTTCAAGCAGAAAGCCAAGACAAAAAGCCTTTGTCAAAAACAAGCAGAGTTCGTACGATCCCGGCGGTCATGCTGGCACACTCGCCATCGTTCAGCGCTAGTTTCTCAATCTCGGTCTCGTTTGTGTTATGCCTTGAAGCTCCAGAACTTCTGAACTATTTGACGGCATCATTTCACGAAACTGACCGAATGTAGAGTCCAGGATTTTAACCCTGGCTTTTATTAAACTAACTGTATTGTAGTCGATAAAGGTTCAGATTCAGAGGTTGTATTATTCAGGCTTTTCTGGAAAAATCATAAACCATGGCAGGGGATGATTAATGTTTAACAAATGCTAATTATAATAAGGAATAAATACAGTCATAACACTTATATAACACTTAGTTTGCTTACTTCAAATACTGTCAGTTAGTTTCTATAGTCAACAACCCTGAGACCTTTGAGAGAAAGTTATTTCTGAAGTGTTGATGTGTTCCATGGTTCTTCAGAAGCCCTTGCCAAAGCGAAGAAGAAAAACAAGGTGCAATCTAGGTGAGAGGCACCAGTGATTGTATCCACGGATTGGGCCTTGATCCAAGAACCAACTTCTGATTTGGTTTTAATGGGGTTTTTTTTTTGAAGAAGACTGAGATTTTAGGCACTCAGGTTATGTGTGATGCATCCTGTGAGACAACTTTCTAAGTTGAGCTGAAGAAGTTGAGCAGGGTTGAGAAAAAAAATAAAAAATAAAAAAAAGGCAAATGTCAAAGCATGGAAAAGAAAGAAACAAAGAAATAAGAAAACGTAAGGTGAAACACATAAGACATAAAATATGCACATCCAGACATATAGACAGACAAATGGACAATATGGTACAGGGGAATGGTGGAGAGGCCACACCTCCTTCACTATGACTTAGAGGCACAGAGGCCACACCTCCTTCACTATGACTTAGAGACACAGAGGCCACACCTCCTTCACTATGACTTAGAGGCACAGAGGCCACACCTCCTTCACTTTGACCTAGAGACACAGAGGCCACACCTCCTTCACTTTGACTTAGAGTCACAGAGGCCACACCTACTTCACTTTGAATTAGAGGCACAGAGGCCACACCTCCTTCACTATAACTTAGAGACAAAGTGGCCACACCTCCTTCATTTTGACTTAGAGGCCCCGAGGCCACACCTCCTTCACTTTGACTTAGAGGCCCCGAGGCCACATCTCCTTCACTTTGACTTAGAGGCACAGAGGCCACACCTCCTTCACTATTACTTAGAGGCACAGAGGCCACACCTCCT
>CM074943.1:12597064-12617674 GCA_037576815.1 Pangasius larnaudii | reverse complement strand
ACACACACACACACACACACACACACACACACACACACACACACAGTCTCTCTCTCTCTCTCTCTCTCTCACACACACACACTTATACCTGCACATTTACTGAATTATATGTAATTAATTAAAATGAAGTATCACCACAGATCCTCCTCCAATACACACTTTTTTTCCTACTTTTTTCACACTCTCATGTTTCATTTATACAAAGGAAATTAAAAGTACAGGGAACACACACACACACACACACACACACACACAGGTTTCAGGCTGCAAGCTTTTAATTCACTCTGTAGTAAACTATTTTCTCCGATTTCTGAGAGTTTTTGCTAGCAAATTATTTGTTAAAAAATATTAATTAATAATATTTTTAAACATTCAGGGTTTTTTTTTTTTGTGCTAATTATCGTAGCAAAAAAAAAAAAAAAATCCCAGCAGTGGAGCAAATCCAATCCGCATTACAATTCCACTTTCGGGAAATGAAGTTCGGATCGATAGAACCTCTGTAACTTTTATTTCTCTGACACGATGGAGCTGATGGTTCCCTCAGGACAGCGGCGCCAGACTCCCGAGAGAGAGACGGAGAGACGGAGAGACAGAGAGACGGAGAGACAGAGAGACGGAGAGATGTACACGCCCGTTCCACCTCCATCACAGCCAGATTGCCCGTCCTCAGAGGGACCGAGACGATCGATGGCTCATCCTCAGCAACTCGGACGCAGATCCTCCCTGGACTCATCAGTGTTACATTAATACGCAGGCAGGAAGGAGAATTTCATTAATACTGAATCATTCACATGTTCTGTTACAGCAGGGATGCAGCGGAGCCCGAGACTCTATTATTATTATTTTTATTATTATTATTTAAGCTAATGCAAAAAATTGGATAGTTTTTACAAATATTTATCGCAGTTCTTCACACTAAAACTAGCTTGGAAGCTTATACGCCGTCCCTCGTTCCTATTGGTTCTCACCACATTCACTTCTTATTTGCATAAAGTTCAACTTCGCATAAAATCTTTTAAAAACTGCGTCGCTAGCGGAGTGATCGCAGGGTAAGAGAGAAAGAGCAATTAGAAGAAAAGGAAGACAAGAACAATAAAAGCAACAAGAAAAAACAAGTAGAAATCAATGGCAGTGATGCTGATGATGAAAGAAAGATGCTTCCACCACCAGTTAGGTTTGATTTTTTTAAAAAAAATTAAGCTAGAATAAAAAAAAAATAAGCTAGATTTTAAAAAACTAAATACATTTTTAAAAAATTTAATTAAGCTAGATTTAAAAAAAAAAAAAAAAAAAAAAGCTAAAATTTCTTTAAAGATGGATTTTATTAAAAAACTAGATTGTATTTAAAAAAAATTATAAGATAGATTTATTTTGAAAAGATAAAATTTTATTTTAAAACAGAAGCTAGTTTTTTATATAAATAGCTGTATTTTATAAAACAAAATAAGATAGATTTATTTTATCTCTCTCTCTCTCTCTCTCTCTCTATATATATATATATATATATATATATATATGTATATATATGTAGCTAGGTTTGCTCTAAGGGAATTAAGGTACAATTTTTTAAGATAGATTTTAATCTATCTATCTATCTATCTATCTATCTATCTACGTAGTGAGGAAAAAATAGGAATAATGTATGATAAAAGAATAAGGCCCTGGGAGGTGGACCTGTTCAGAAATATTTTTGCCTGTGAGAGCTTTTTGGAAAAGCCGTTGACATGGAAACCCTGAGATTAGCGCTTTTTGCTAAGCGCTATTCATTGTGTGCTTTTGGAAAACTATTCCAAGTAATCGTGCAGGAGAAATAAAACTGCAACAAAATGCCTTTGATTCCTAAAATGGCTGTGCGATCAGGTGAATTCGTGTTGATTGAACGTGAAGATGATGTGGTGGCAGGCGATAATCTGCACCCTGATGAAAGTCTGCAGAGAACAGGAGGAGAAATCCAATCCCGTTCCAGCTCCGGCTGTCAGGAAAGCACGACGGATCCAAACCGAGCGAGCTGATTGCAGGACGTAATGAAACAAACAAAGCCAGCACACCTTCATCCAGGTCCATTTCCACGGCTAAGTCCATCTCCAGCTGGAGGAATAAAGCGAGTCCTGGAAGCGCAATCCCCCGGGGCCAAAGAGCAGGAAATAAGCCACCGCAGGCAATTCAGTGTGTAGGAGTGTGTGCCATCGATCAGCGAGACGAAACGCAGCTAAGCATTCCTCACCTGAGCCATACATCATGGAGCTCCACAGTAATTCGCCTGTTCAGATCGGCCAGGCGCCCTGGGCTAAAAAACCGACTCAGTGATGGGCCTTTATACGAGAATCGAACCTCTCACCTGCCTCTGTTCCACTTCAGAGTAACTCCAGACTTATTTGCACCCTTTATAAAAACACAGCGAATCTACACGACTCTATAAAACGAATAACAATCGTGATGTTCTGAGCTTAAACACCTACACCTTCGTACCTTTATTATCTTTAGAGTCAGTGTGCAGTTCTCCATCAAGAAAATCGTTTATTTAGGAAATTGTACAATTATATGCAACCCAACACAATATTTTGAAACGAAATGACAGTAAATGCACACGTTTCCTCCAGCTGCTGGACTACAACATTTTAACCACCGCATGTAACAATCACACAAACGTTGTTGCACGTACGTTTGACGATAATTTTGTAGTTGAAGGTGCAAATACAGTGTGGAAGTAGTATAGCTCAGAAATTGTGTTAATTTTTTTTTTTTTACGTAATTAGCATTAATCAAGTCCCTTCGGTCACCTTTGCTGTCATCTGAAACATTAAAACAGATTTTAAAGAAATTAGGCAACATGTTTAATAAGGATAGATTCAAAAACAGCTAGATTTTAAAAACAAACAAACAAAAAATAGTTTGTAATTATTAATAAAAATATTAAGCTAGATTTTTAAAAACTAGCCTACAATTTAAAAACTTAAGCTACAATTTAACTAAAAAAAAAACAAAAACTAAAAAATTTGCATGTTTACTACAATGCTAATTCCCACTTTAGCCCATTTACTATAAATCTAGTTCATGCTTTAGCCTGTTTACTGTTTCCTTTCTATCTATCTATCTATCTATCTATCTATCTATCTATCTATCTATCTATCTCAGATAGTTCAATAATACACACAATGCTAATTCCTGGGTTTTACAGTGATGCTAGTTATCTTGTTTCCTGTATGTATGTAAATAAACCTCCATAAACAATGAAGAATTCAATAACAAATATTAAATAAAGAACATTTTCGACTGCTGATTAAGTTTAAAAATGTTATCGGTGTTAGCAGTAGGGGTTCAGTTTAAAAAATAAATGCTAATGCAAATGTCAGTTGGCGTTAGTTCTATCATTTGAAGCCTGAAATGTGAGGAAGGCACTTTTTGGGTTTTCTAATCGGTATGATCAGAAAGTTCCTGAGGTCTCCATGGACGGCGCTGATGTGATGTAGAAGCTGTGCAATAGCGCTAAACTCCGCATGACAGTAACAGGAAGCAATCGCTCGTAGCTGAGATCAAAGCCGTGAAGACATGAAGGAGCGTGAACCCATCCGTCACCCGGACCTCGTGATCCATTATTCATCAAAGCTCTTAGCTCATCTTATTCACAATGAATGAGCCGTCATAGCATTAGCGTTTAGCGTTAGCCCGCGTGAACCCAGTCATCGGTGGCCTTTCGGAGCTCCAGTCAGGAATCTTGATCTGTCGCTGACGCTCGCTAAAACTTTATGGCACGACGGCTGCTATGCTAATTGGGGTTTGGGGTTAATCTAAGTGGAGAAGCCGTTTTGGAATTATAGCAACAATAATAAGCTCGTCTCATCTGCAGTAATAACCTCAGAGATGAAGGATTAATCTGAGCTCCAGGCAGCAATTTAGCATGTCTGCTATTTTATTTATTCTTCTTTATTTCCACTCAGACTGAGATCAGACCTCGGATCAGACTAGCCACTTTCAGATCGAGTGCCAGGAAGATTAGCCACTAGCAAAAAATACACTCGCTAGCGCCACAAAGGCAGTGTTTAGCAAAATATTTTAAGTTTTATATATCGTTTCCTCAGATGAGTAGATCCCTGAGGTGGATTAGGGTGCCGTTAGCACGTAGCCGTTTAGACAAACATTTGCTAGCATCTAAGATTTCAAATGTTGACCTCTAGGTTTAAGTTAGCGGGGGAGGTTAGTTAGCTAAAGATGAGATTAGCTGCTAGGATAAACACATTCACTTGCTCTCAAATGTCAATAAGGCCATTTAGCATGCATGTTATTTATTTATTTATTTATTTATTTATGAGGTGTTTTTTTTTTTTTTATAGAATTCTGAGGAGGAGCTCATTTAGTACTTAGCAGCTAGGTCCACCAAAGCTAACACATTTGTTAGTTCCAAAAAATGAATGAGGTAATTTAGCATGTGTGGTATTTTATCTGTAGATCTCTAAAATGGGATTCTTATACTGTTATTTATTTGTTTGTTTACTTTTTTTAATGAAAGTCATCTAGATTTTAATTAGCAATAGCCACTAGATTTTTTTTTCTCTAGTCAGAGTGTATCTGATGTGAGGTTCAGGTGTTTTTTTTTTCTAAGAAAAGGTTTAGTAATGGTATGGATGCTAGGTCAAAATGAGATTAGCCAAAATGAGATTAGCCACCACTGCTAGTTCTGAAAACTAATTGAGGCAATTTATCATGCATATTCTTTTATTTAATTAATTGTTTAGCACTAGATTTGTTTTGGCAGTATTTTTTTTTGTTAAATTTAGAGCAAGTTAAATTTCAGTTAGCTTACTATGCAATTTTAGCATGTGTGGTTAATCATCTATTTATTTATGTATTCATGAATTCAATTGATTTCATTTTAATTTAATTTGTTAGCTAGCTTGAGAAAGTTAATGATGTAATCTTTTTAGGTAAAGTTGACCTCTAGAATTCAGTTAGTTTAGCCACTAGATCAAAATGAAATTAGCCTTTAGGGCTTCCACAGGCTCCAAAATAATAATAATAATAATAATAATAATAATAATAATAATAATAATAATTGAAGTGATTTAGAATGCATGTTCTTTTATTTTATTTTATTTTTTGTTTTGTTTAGATCTCAGTAATTTCAGAAATTTTAACCAGAGTAGATTAGCTGGAGTTGATTTAGCTCATAGCACAAAAATGTTCAAATGAGACTAGCCGCTAGTTCAACAGTGATATCATTTAATTTGATGTTAAAATGTTTATTTTTTAAAATCTTTTTTTTAGTCAGAGTTTAGCTTCGAGGCTGGTTTCGGCTAGCATAAAGCAGCTAGGTCTAATGGCGTCTAGCCATATGGATAAACATGTTTGCTCAGAGTAGGGGTCTTATGCTTCATTTATCATGAGTCATGAGGGTAAAATTAAGCTAGTTGCTAGCGTAAAGATGTTTGTTAGCTCCAAAAGGTCAATGTTAAAATTTGCAACATTCAAAATTGCAATGTTATCCTGTTTTTTTTTTATTATATTTTTTTTATACAGTATAGACCTCTGCAGTTCTGATAGTGTGAGCCCCGAGATCAATATTAAACTAGCCACTAGCCAAAATGTCTATGCTAGCAGCCAAAATGTCTATGCTAGCTCCCAAAAGTCAGTGTTACGATTATAATCAGGCTGTGAGTATGCTATCCTGTTTATTATTTTTTATTATTTCTGTTTTTTAATCAACGGTTCAGTTAGCAGGGGCTACAGGGTCAAATTGAGACTATCCACTAGCATCATTATGTTTGCTAGCTCCAAAAAAATCTATGAGTGGATTTCAGCTCAGGCAAGACGAACACTCTCGCTCTGAGCGCGTCATCCATTTCTCTAAATATCAGTTAAATCTGACAAGAGAAAAGAGGGCTCCATTTTCCTCTCCGAGTCATCCACAGCATTTGTCAAGGCTTTCAGAGGCAGGAAGTAAACAGAGAGGATTTTGACAATTTTGTCAAATACTTCCATTTCATTTTCTTCTCCAATCCAAATAAAACACTATTTTTTTTCCCTCTGATATTTCAGACATGCACCTCTGAACATCCTCATTACGAATCATTTCCCAACTCGCAAGTCAAACAAAGACAGGGTTAGCAGGGTTAGCATAGACAACTGTAGCATGCTAATTAGAGCAGGTCACAAAAAAATAAAAAGCACGTTCCTTGCTCGATCTAGGACTTCTCACGTCTCACGTCTCTCACACGTACCGCTTCTTAGTGCTAAATTACATCGAGCAGGTCTGACTGAAGGAGATTTCTGATATCCTACTAGAAGATTTTTAAAACATAGAGCTGATATCGTGGTGGTAATTAAGACTCTAAATATTCATATTTCCAGGAGGTGTGTGTGTGTGTGTGTGTGTGTGTGAGTGAGAGAGTGAGAGAGAGAGAGAGAGAGAGAGAGAGATGCCTCTGAAAGAGCCTGTTTACTATAATGCTATTTATTTTCTTAGTGTACTTTACTGTAATGCTAGCTTTCCAGACAATATAATGCTAGTTTTTTAGATAAATTGTTGCTAATGCTAGTTTCTGGGCTAGGCTGCTCACTATAAATGTTGCTTTCATGGTTAAAGCCTTTTACTTTAATGCTAGTTTTGTTTTTTTAAGCCTGTTTACAATAATGTTTCTGAATTAGCCTGTTTACTATAATGCTAGTTTAGGGATTAGCCTATTTACTATAAAGCAAGTTTCTGTGTTAGCCCATTTAGTATGATTGTTTTGTTTAGAGCATATACCATAATGTTCCTGATTTAGTCTGTTTACTATAATTTTTTTAGCTTACTGTGTTTAATGTAATGCTAGTTTTTAGTTAAATTGTTGCTAATGCTAGTTTCTGGGCTAGGCTTCTCACTATAAATGTTATTTTCTTGGTAATGTCTGTTTACGCTAATGCTAGTTTTCGATTAGTCTGTTAAGTATAATGCTAGTTGTGGGATTAGACTGTTTACTATAATGCTAGTTTTTGTCTTAGCCTCACTGGGTTATTATATCATTCATGAATTAGCCGTTTTATTTCAATGCTAGGTCCGGAGTTAGCATGTTTACTATAATATTCCTGAATTAGCGTGCTTAGTATAATGCTCGTTCCTCGATTAGCTTGTTGAATATTATGTTAGTTCCGGTGCTAGTCTGTTTACTATAATGCTAAAAACACTTTCCCTTAGCATGCTCCCTTCATCACTTGTGGAAGCTGTGAGGAGTGTGTGTGTGTGTGTGTGTGTGTGTGTGTGTGTGAGACAAGGTTTGACATTTTGAAGAACATGTTTATTTCAAACAGCCTGCAGCTAGAACTCCCATTAGCACTCGGTGCAGAGAGCGAGATTGGGGGCGAGAGTCTGAGGAAGAGAGTGGGAGAGAGGGAAAGGGAAAGAGGAAGAGAGAGGTGTTATGATGTCAGAGCCTTTGGGACGTGAGGAACCGATGTTACACCCTTGAGTCCTCATTACGCTTCCTGATCACACAGTGTCAGAGTGATGAAGAGAAAAACCCCAAACCTCAGGATGTCTTCATAGTGATTTAACATCTAATTCTTTTTTTTTTTTTTTTAAGAATATGACATCAGCAGTTAGCCTGTTGCTACTTTGTGGGTTAGCTTGTTTACTGTTATGTTTTGGTTAGCCTTTTTTACCGTAACGTTTCCTTAATTAGCCTGTTAATTACGATCCTATGTAGTCTGTTTGACTGCATGCTAGTTTGTGGGTTAGCATGTTTACTATAATGCTAGTTCATGGTTAAGCTTGTTTACTATAATACAAGCCTGTTTGCTATTGGGCTGTGTAGTGTATTGCTAGTTTCTGGGTTAGCTTGTTTACTATAATGCTTGTTTTTAGGTTAGTCTGTTTACTATAATGCTACATTTTTGTTAACCTATTTACTATAATGCTAGTTTTTTGGGGTTACCCTGTTCACTATAGTTCTACTTTTTCATTAGCCTGTTTATTATAATGCTAGTTTTTGTGTGAAAAGTACCCTAATTAGCATAATGCAGACTGAAATCAAGTTAATGGAGTTTTAATTGATTTGCAAATGTTGTTTCTTTGCTTCTTTGGTCCTCCTTTTCTGAAAGCAAGTTCATCCTAGATACTGTTTCAGCTTGTGTTTAATGATAATGGTGGTCGTTCTCCTTTAGCGGTAAGTTTTCCAGGAAGGGGTGCGTCTCTCGAACGACGGTGCTCTCAGATGTCAGCTGTAAGTTTTCCAGGTCTCTGCTCCTTACAATAAAGTTGGGAAAGCTTCTGCCTTGTACACCAACCACTTGGTTTCTGCTCATGCTAATGCTAATCAGAATATTGTGAATTTACGAGCACGGTATGAGAGAGCAAATCGCTATCCAAGATGAACGCACTGATAAAAAGATGTAGATGAAGTGTCTAAAGCACAAAGAGTGAATAAAAGAAAAAGAAGGTCATAAAGGATATAATTTTGATAAACAGGTAGCGAAGAGGAAGTGCGTCCTATTTACCTATTTTACCTACTTTTGATTTCCGGACTAATTTGCTGTACATCGGCTCCATTTTCCCAATCGCCAGCGAACACTCTGTACTATCGACTCCAAAGCCTCTGAAATGTTTTCTTTTTATGGCCTCATAAAGCGAGCACAGTTATATTTCGTGACAAATACTACTGACCTTTACGCACCGAGCTAAATTTCCCAGACACACTGCGCAGTTGCTGAGCTATATTAAAGAGATTTCACGCAGCATGACTTCCAAAAGCTCGGAGTGAATATTTTATTTTCACCTTGAATGCTTCCCTGGTTACTGGAGCTCCTCGGCAAACAGATTTCAATTAACTCGCCGTGATTAAACGCAGTGAAACGGAGCCTTAACGCCGAGATATTTGCTGAACAGTCTCTCATTAATCGCCATGGGAATACACACGTGTCTTCCATTTACATGTTCTTCCACACATTATGATTTGAAGCCAAACGTTTCAATTAGCCACATTCTTAAAATGCATTAAAGAAACTTTTATTTAAAAAAAATAATAATGTGACCTCTAAGCCAACCCTTTAAAAAAGTAAAACGGGGACCAACGTTTAACAGAAAAGTTACGCAAAACAAAAAACATACGCAATTTCCTCCTTATCACAACTCTAGTTAGTCAATCAGTTGACATGTTTGGTATCCGTTTTTAGTTGTTTACGAATAAAGAATCCGTCCAGCTATATGCGTCGCATTATGCAAATGGTTGATATCAATGGTTCTAATATAAAGCTAGCACTCCAAAGAAGGAAAATTATATGAAAATTCATACAAATTCAAATAAACGGTTGGATTTCATTGGATTCAGTGTAAATTAAGTCATACAAACAGGTATGAATGCTAAGTCAACCCCAAACCCGCTAACTCCAGCCCCAACCAGCTAATTCCACCGCCAACCCTAACCTTCTGACCTGTACGGTTTTAATCATGCAAATTGTTTTACATATATTTCGAAGAACCTTAAAAAAAAACGGATAGCTAATATGTAGCTGGATAAATAGGGTACGACCTCAGTGGCTCGCAAACTTGGATCTACCTCCGCTAGTTCCTCAAGAACACAGAGAGGCTCTGGAAAACGAAGCATTAAAATAAGTCCTAAATTAAAAATCTGGGGGAAAATTGCACAGCAATCAAGGCTTCAGATCATAGAATATTCATAAAGCCTATTCGGGGCCAAAAAGTTTGTGAACCCCTAGGCTACAAGTTCAGCTATAATTTTTCAGAACCAGACCAAAAATTATATATATATATATATATATATATACACAAGACACATAACCTTCTCACATCCAGCTTGGAGTTAAAGGTCGACTACATGCCACACAGCTGAGGGTTAAGGACTTTTTTTTTTTTTTTATAAGAACCCAACAGTGCCAGCTTGGCAATGCTAGGATTTGAATTCTTTTGCTCAATCGCCCATAACCGGAACCGCTGAGCCACCAACCTCCAGCCCACATCCTCTGCCATCGTCTTGGCGACATTACATATTTCTGAAATCCTCGTCTGTGTAGCAGGTCGTTTACCAGCATGGCGTCATGAAACACTTTTCTTTCCGAGCGACATTTTTGGCCTCCCACACGGAGCTGGCGTGAGAAGTGTGAGTGTTCGCTCACGTCAGGAGGGAGCAGTGTGATCGCTCTCGTAATCGCCGATGTGTGTCAGGATTTAACCTGCAGCTCCATCAGGGAGCCGTCAATCACACGCCGCACACAAAGAGACCGAGATAGTGAGAGAGAGAGAGAAGAGATAGAAAAAAACCTGGCTGTAGAGATGGAGAGAAAAAATGTGGCACTCTGGTGGCATATTTTATGCAAACAATCATCTTTGGCTCATATTCACATTCTGAGATTCGCAAATGGATGAGGTTCAGGTTTAGTGCAATTTAAACAGATTTCATTCCCAATTACTTCTTCTGGTTTTCTCTGA
Source organism: Pangasius larnaudii (assembly GCA_037576815.1). Classification (NCBI taxonomy): domain Eukaryota; kingdom Metazoa; phylum Chordata; class Actinopteri; order Siluriformes; family Pangasiidae; genus Pangasius; species Pangasius larnaudii. The sequence continues at coordinate 12,607,257 of CM074943.1, read as the reverse complement.
GGAGATGTTGATTTAACAACTATGGAAGGAGTCTCCAGTGTCAGTACTTTGGAACACTTATTATGTTAAATATCTCCAGGCATGGACACCGCGATTTGAATTGACTATAGCTGCCGTTTTGTGAAAAACAGCTAACAAGATTAGCTCGATTAGCATTAGCTGACGTGACGTGACATGACATTAATTACGACACACGACATTTACACTGCTCACGGGTCTGCTCTGTGGAACAGCGGAGGTTCCTCAGTGCTCTGTGATTGTGACTGGTGTGTCTCAGAGAGGGTCTCAGAGAAAGCTCTCACTGCTCCATTAAAGCTGAACGATGAGCGACTTCCTCCAGACACATCATCGACCGGCTCTCGCTCATCTCTTAAAGCAGCTGCAGCAACCCAGAACGACTTCCTGAGAGACTTAGATTAGGAGCTACATGGCAAATTCCATCAACCGAGGTATCAAGAGAAGAGAGAGAAAAAGAGAGAAACAGGGAAAGACAGATTCTTATAAAGCAGATATACTAGATCTAACACTGAACCACTTCTTACAGTCTCCCCAAGGGCTCATCTAACAACCCTTAAGAGGGAAATGGAGAAGCACGAAACTAACAAGCGTGGACTAAAACGTGGAGGGTTTATTGACAGACTGCAGAACAGTGGGCGTGATCTAAAGTGGACCAGATGGGTGTGTCTATGTGGAATAGATTGGCTGAGTCTTAAAGTGGAAGAGAGAGAGGCATGTCTTTAAGTAGATCAGATGGACGTGTCTAATTTGATCTGATGGGCGTGGCTTGAAGTGGATCAGATGGGCGTGTCTAAGTTAAACAGATGGACAAGTCTTTATGTGAAAAAGGTGGGCATGTCTTTAAGTTAAACAGATGGATGTGTCTTATATTGTAAAAGATGAGTGTGTCTTAAAGTGGAATAGATGGGCGTGTCTTTAAGTTAAATAGATGGGCGTGTCTTTAAATGGAACGGGTGGGCGTGACTTATATAGTAAAAGATGGGCGTGTCTTAAAGTGGAATAGATGGTTGTGTCTTTAAATGGAACAGATGGATGTGTCTTTAAGTTAAATAAATGGGCGTGTTTTTAAATGGAACAGATGGATGTGTCTTATATTGTAAAAGATGGGCGTGTCTTTAAGTGGATCAGATGGGCGTGTCTTAAATGGAACAAATGGATGTGTCTTTAAGTGGATCAGATGGGCGTGTCTTTAAATGGAACAAATGGGTGTGTCTAAGTGGAACAGATGGATGTGTCTTTAAGTGGATCAGATGGGCGTGTCTTTAAATGGAACAGATGGATGTGTCTTATATTGTAAAAGATGGGTGTGTCTTAAAGTGGAACAGATGGGCGTGTCTTTAAGTGGAAACAGTTGTGTGTAGGTCATGTGTTCTGGAGATTTAGACAAACAAAAAATGAAAATAAATGCCATAGACTTCCTTTTTCCCAACTAAGACTTTAAAAGCCACGCCCACTAGAGCTGCTCTCAGTTCCATATATGGACCTAACAACACACCTATGTTTCCATACATGAACTTGGCAGATCTTCCTTGACGAGGTGGATCTCGTGTTTTGGAACAGGAGGAACCCTAAAATCTGGTCATTTGGTGTTTTTAAGCATCTATTTACGACGCAACATATGTCTGCAATGCTGCATTCTTCAGAACGACTCCCTCTGTCACACTTCCTCTGAGGGAAAACTAATTAAAGACTAAGAACCCAATAAACTTGCAGGAAAGCTCAGGCTTATCTGAACCTGAAGCAACATCACACGCAGACACACGCGGTACAGATGCAGCATCCGACCTCACAGGCACATCACAGGCGTTGCGTTGTGTGTGACCAGCCATGATGCCATTAGCATAATTACAAAGCGCCTTAGCCCGTTAGTAATTAGTTCCAAGCAAGCAGCCGAGGCTAAGTCACAGCCAACTGGGCGGGCGAGAAAACATTCCCAAAATACGATGCAGGGAACTGCCAGAGCGGTGGCCTGCGAGCCAATTAACCTCAGTGTTAATTAGAAAAAAGAGGCTTCTGATTTAATTGGAGGAGGCGGTTTTAATTGGAGGAGAGATATTCAATGAGGTCACACAGTGCCAAGGATAGAGTGTGTGTGTGTGTGTGTGTGTGTGTGTGTGTGTGTGTGTGTGTGTGCGTGCGCGTGTGCGTACTTGCTGTAGATGCTTCCAAACTTTTATTATTTGTAAGCAATATAGAGAGAACAGTAAGAAGGGCAATTCCAGCGTTGCTACTTAGCATCAGTGAGCCATTTTATCGTGTGACTTTGTAAACTGATATTCATCACTAAGATATTTTTGTACATTGAGTGCAAAAGTTGAGAAGCTTCTCGGAGGAAACTAAAGAGACCGGTGGCGGGTATAAAGGCGAATATTTACCTTCAGAAAACTCACTTTCAGAAAAGGAGATGCAAATGGTTGAACTGATGTGAATATATTAACTCTGAAACCTAACACACTAAAGGTGATCTTGCTATAAATGTCACTGATTCATTCTTAAAACTCATGAGAATAGAAACTATAGAAACGCGTTAGAACATTAATATAAACCTGTGATTTGCAGCTGCGCTACTGTCTGAGCTTAAAGCTTAAGAAACAGAAAATACTTTAAGACGCAGGCTGCGTTGTGAGGTGCTCAGGTGAAGATGTTTCGGTCTCAGCGAGGCCTTCGAGCTCCGGCGTTTTAATTTTGAGCGTATTTTGGAGCTGTCACTCAGAAAAGTGCGTGTGAAGGACCGGAGGTGAGAGATATATATCTCTGCTGTCTGGAAACCACCACGCAACCTTCAGCTCCATCTCAGAGGAGTCTGAACTGTCATTACAGAACTGAGGTTTAGCTTAGGGTTCCATCCATCACCCTAAAGCGGAGTTCGGTTTATTCTCCTCGGAGAGAAGATCCTAGGTGGGACCCTTTCACAAAAGGTAATAAGGTGGAATCTTTTTTTTTTTTTTTTTTGGAACCAGAAGAACCATCAACCATTCAAAGAACTCTAGAGAACCGTGCTGGAACATATCAGAGTGAAACATATCATGGTAGAACATATCATGGTGGAACACATCAGGGTGGAACACATCATGGTGGAACACGTCATGGTGGAACACGTCATGGTGGAACATATCATGCTGGAACATCTAATGCTGGATCATATCATGGTGGAACATATCATGCTGGAACATATCATGCTGGAACACATCATGCTGGAACATATCATGGTGGAACACATCATGGTGGAACATATCAGGGTGGAACATATCAGGGTGGAACATCTAATGCTGGATCATATCATGGTGGAACACATCAGGGTGGAACATATCAGAGTGATACATATCATTGTGGAACATATCATGCTGGAACACGTCATGCTGGAACACGTCATGGTGGAACATATCATGGTGGAACATATCATGGTGGAACATATCATGCTGGAACATATCATGGTGGAACATCTAATGCTGGAACATATCGTGGAGGAACATCTAATGCTGGAACATATCATGGTGGAACATCTAATGCTGGAACATATCGTGGAGGAACATCTAATGCTCGAACATATCATGGTGGAACATCTAATGCTGGAACATATCGTGGTGGAACATCTAATGCTGGAACATATCATGGTGGAACATAACTCAGTGGAACATAGGAATCCCTTAAGGAAGGTAGAACTATTAACCATTAAAAAATTCTTTGGACAGTTAATGCTTCATTGCTTCTTAAAGTGGTTACTTTTACTCAAAGCTCTCTCTGTTCTAAGGCCTCCATTAAATATTTATGGGTTCCTCCAGAGGAAAGACCAAAGAACTCTTAAGTGTTCTTCATTAAACTTTGTTGTGAGTCTATCTTATTCACCCTGATCCTAATATCTAATGTTCCATTTAGCTATGCTAAGGGTTCCTGCCTCCGAGTTTCTCTAGAGAGAACTCTTAAAGGGTCCATTCACATCCCTGTTACAGACGGTTCCCCAACCAGAAAAGGGTTCTTTAGGGAAGGAAGAATACTTAATTACATTGAGTGTGTGTGTGTGTGTGTGTGTGTGTGTGTGTGTGTGTGTGTGTGTGTAAAAACATGGCATAGAAATCGGGCTTAATGTAGACTGTGCTTAAAGGTAGGGTGTGTGTGTGTGTGTGTGTGTGTGTGTGCTTGTTTTTATAGCTTTGTAGGGATCAAATGTCCTCACAAGGACAGGAATCTCTGATGATTTTGACCTTTTATTTAGAAAAGAGAAAAAAAAAAAACTAGATCAGCCAAAGGGTTTCCTTTTGGATACTGAGGTTAAGGTTAGAGTGTAGTACAGCATTCATTTGCCGCATTAATAATTACGTCGAGGGAAAGTCCCCATAAGGACAGTAAGACAAGTTTATGTGTATGTGTGCCAGACAGTTAAAATCGTAACTTTTATTGAAAGCTAACTCAAATATAATTAGACAGGTTTGTCATCATGAAACCGTTTCATAAAACACACGTCTCTGCTACATCAGTCATCACCTGACTGGCTGCTTGCTTTGTTTGTGTGTGTGTGTGTGTGTGTGTGTGTGTGTGTGTAGGTGGGTGCCAAAGGGATGTCTTCCAGTTAGCTGCCACAGGAAACAGAGAAAAGCCACATGCACACAGCTAATTGCCTCTGCCTTCAACACAGCGTTTGCGTAATACCGTAAGCCCTGGAAAAGATCACAAATAGGCTTACAAAGCAGGATGTTCCCGCCAGTAAAGCTCCTTTTTGTTTAGTACAAAATCATGAAAGATTTCCGGCCTGATTCCCAGAAAATGTTTCAGATGGCACACACGAGCGCTTTGGCCATGTGCTCGTAATAAAACACACATACGGTCCATTTCCTGAAAAAAAAAATGCAATAACACGACGTTTTAACAATCTCTCCACTTTTCTCTTTTTCTCTCTCTGTGGGTCAAACAGCACGCTTCTGATTAGCTGCAATTCAAACACCATCGAAAACAGGCAAAAACCAGGTGAGGGCAAAAATAAAAGAAATTTCTGGGAAAAAAAAAAGACAAGGAGGAACAAACACCACCTAATTGTAATGCCTAAGCACATGATAGACAGACAGACTGAGCTTTTCCATCATTCTTCACCAATCAAACTGTTCTTACTGAATAAAGTAGCGTGATTTAGAATAACGAGAACTGCCCGAGTCAATATCAGGTGTTAAAAGTGCTTTTGGGTCAAAAGTAAAAATTTACACGATGTTCTACTTAACCAAAATGCAGGCAGTTGGACAAGAGTGTGAGATTTACTGGAGCTACGAGTCTAAAGTCAACTTTACTTGTTAAAATAACACGTGTGTATACGCAGGTCATTACTGTACTCGCGTCTGTATCTCAAAGCATTTCAAAAAGTTTTAAAGCCTTTATGGTGAAGCACTTAACCAGGATATATTGAATATTATATGAATATTATAATTCATAATATACAGATATATTCTAGTCTTCAATAAATTGCTAGTATTAGAACAACATTTATGTGCGGGTCTCGGTTCCACACTTTAGAACAGCAGCATGTAAAAGTGTGCGACCTAAGACAGTGGAACGTAACAGGGTGGAACGTAAGAAAGCGGAACCTAACTGTGGGACGTAAGACAGAAGATCGTAACAGGGTGGAACGTGAGACAGAAAAACGTAACAGGGTGGAACGTAAGACAGAAGATTGTAACAGGGTGGAACGTAAGAAAGCAGAGCGTAACTGTGGAACGTAAGACAGAAGAACGTAACAGGGTGGAACGTAAGAAAGCAGAACGTAACTGTGGAACGCAAGACAGAAGATCGTAACAGGGTGGAACGTAAGACAGAAGATCGTAACAGGGTGGAACGTAAGACAGAAGATCGTAACAGGGTGGAACGTAAGAAAGCAGAACGTAACTGTGGAACGTAAGACAGAAGAACGTAACAGGGTGGAACGTAAGACAGAAGAACGTAACAGGGTGGAACGCAAGACAGAAGAACGTAACAGGGTGGAACGCAAGACAGAAGAACGTAACAGGGTGGAACGCAAGACAGAAGATCGTAACAGGGTGGAACATAAGACAGAAGAATGTAACAGGGTGGAACGTAAGACAGAAGATCGTAACAGGGTGGAACGTAAGACAGAAGATCGTAACAGGGTGGAACATAAGACAGAAGATCGTAACAGGGTGGAACATAAGACAGAAGATCGTAACAGGGTGGAACGTAAGACAGAAGAACGTAACTGTGGAACGTAAGACAGAAGAACGTAACATATAACATAGCTAGGCCTACAGTAGGATTGTCCCCGAATTCTACAATGAATACAATAAAATAATGAACTAAATTGACATAAATTATTTAAAATAAATAGATACTATTACTAATAACATTTATTTGCAAGCATTTTTAAAAAAAATATTTTTGGGGTGCCAATAATTTCGCAGTAAGTATTGTCTCCAGTTGTTTTAGTGGAACATTTAGAACGTTTTAGGGTCTTCAGACTTCTGAACCCTGGTTAGCTGAGAGTTCACATTCCATCACACACACACACACACACACACACACACACACACACACACACACACACGGATCTGCACACTGTTTAGATATGCATGCTCCCAGGCCGTAGGTATAAAGATACCTATTTCCCAGAAAAAAAAAAGACGAGTGGAAATGAGCTTCTTCAAAGTTTCCTTTTTGTGATAAAGTCGTCTCCCAGAAAGACGGAAGCAGGGAACCCGCTACGGCACGGTTTTGATCCCACGTTCCGCTCCTCTGAACCACATTTACACGTTTGAGGTTCTTCCTTTCATCAATATGTTAATGACGTCCTGCGAGCGCACTCTTCTCCGAGCAGATAGTCACTTTTTTTTTTTCCCTCCTCGCCGTATCTTCCTTCCACAGACTTCCAGCGCACCACTAACACTAATGCTAATGCTAGCTAACACATGCTCAGAATCGGAGGTTGGATTTGTTCAATATTAATGACTTTACAACTTGTTAGCGTGAATTTAACAGTGAGGTCTGTCTTGTTCTTGAAGAATGTCACTCATACAGAGCGTATATTACCCTAGAAACAGTGCAAGCAGTGCTGTCTAGTTTATTTTTAAATTGTTGTTAGCAAATATATATATATATATGTAATCATTCCACATCATACCATATCATTCCAAGGAGCTAAATGAATCTAGCTACACATACTAGTGATGTTACAAACTTATTTTTATTTTCTAAATCTCATTTTAAATCATTGAAGCACTTCAAAAAGATAAATCTGTGGCTACAATCATGGTATTGTTTGCTTTCTAGAAAAGCCAAAGCTAAAATTACCTACCTAGAAGTTGTTAAGAATATGCTAATTTAATTCCTCAGACTAAATTCAACGATGCTAGATGATGAAACAGTAATATAAGAAGTCTAATATGTCCCTAAAATGTTAATACTACTGTTTAAATTACTCAGAAAATGAATTAACTACTCAGGAAAGTCCAGCGTCATGTAAAGAGAGAATAATGCTAGCTAAACCAGCTAGCTGCACAGAAACAGGAAAATTATGGAAATGTGTTAGCACAAACAACTCGAAAATACTTTCAGATGTATCACACATTTCTTAGCAAGTGAAATCTGTGGATAAAACTTTAAAAAATTAAAACAGATGGTTTAACATCGCTAAAAAGAGAGAAATGATGCTGTGTTAGCTTGGAAAAAAACGCTCTGAATACAAAGGAAGAGAAGTTAGCAAGCTAATGGAGGTGCTAAGTCGTGAATAAGTGCACTAAAATGATTTTTAAACACCTTATACAGTGTTTTAGATTATTAGATATTTATTAGAAGAAACCTATACGCCTATTTCAAAGTATATCTTCCTGTACATTATTAGCAAGGTGCTAATTCATTCCCCAGGCTAAGATATTGTGATTCTAAAAGCTAAGCTAGCTGCTAAGTCATTAAGTGCTTTAAGAGTAAAGCATAGAGCGAGTAAAGGTTTGTTAGAGCGAAAAATTTATAATAATAACCAATCATATCTTATACGATACTGTAAGATTTCTGTATGTTGTTTGCGAGGAGCTAACTTAACTCCCCAGATTAAAACACAATGACGCTACATCGCTATCGCCGACTGAAGCGCCCTCGTCATTGTCAGTCACTGTACTGTGAAACATAACCAGGAAACGACGAGAGATGTTTTTCAGAGAAAGAAAGAAAAAAAAAAAAAAAACAGATGAGAATGTTCCAGGAAAAAAAATTGCTAGCTTCTAATCATCATGCTCATTTCCTGGCATATTTGCCTTCGTAGCCAAATGGAGCTTATTGAGCTTTTTGTATTAGTCATATTTGTGTACGCTGTATAGATGCGCTTTATTTTTTTCCCCCTCTGATTGATTTCAATTCAAGCTCTGCAATTTGCAGCCACTTTACAAGGATACAAAAGCATTTTTTTCCCCCTTTCATACTGTCTCTGCTGTTTTTTCCTTAACTCAGGGACATAAATGTGTAAAATATATCTGGGAAATGTGGGACACGGAGCAGATATTACTAAAGTCTATGGTTCATTAAGTTTCTCCGGTAAGCCTCGCTGACTGGGGAGCGACCGCCATAAATTCCTTTCAGGAGCTTTCGGTTATGCTAACGAGATTTGGGGCTTTCATAGCGAGCACGGATGTTAAAAACCGTACTGCAGGTGGGGTTTAGGGAAAGAATGTACGTGTTTCCTCGCTACACTTCACGCTCAATGTGTTAATCAGATTAAGAGATTTAAGGAGCTGTTTTGGAATTTCTGCATTTTTTAGGAGGTGTTTTTCTTTTTCAGTGGCAGTGTCTCTGAATGAAATGCTTCTGTGTTCAGGATTCACACAAAGATTTTTTTTCAGCACTTTCAAGCAGTTTTTGTTGTTGTTATTGTGTGTGTGTGTGTGTGTGTGTGTGTGTGTGTGTGTGTGAGTGAGTGTGTAAAATGCAGAGCAGTATTTAAACAGTGTGTAGGTATTTTTGTTGGGGGGAATTAGCAGGACATTTCTACACATCATGCACTAGTCCCAACTTTAGGCACGAAAGAAGTCTGACTACAAGGCGACAGGCAAGAGCCAGCAACCAATCAGGCGTAAGAGAGAGCGAGACAGAGACAAAGCATTAATATAGTGAATAAGGAAAATAGACAGATTCATTTCTTTCTGAAAAAGGATTTTATTTGTTCTCAAGTGAATGATAATCATCTGTTTGATTCACATTGTGGAATTTGCATCTTTACCCAGTAGCAAAGTTTGAGATAATCGTAGTCAGGTGCTGCGTAACTTGTTGCGTTTGGTGCGTTTCTGAGTAATTTTGTATTTCAGACTCTATCACCACTGATTGTATTTCATTTAACAACCTGTCGTTTAGTAGCCACACATGATACTTTGGTTCTCAACACTATATTTTAGCTATCTAGCTAGAAGATAAGCTAGAATCAATCTTGCGCTGCACAGCCTGCCGTGAGATGCTAATTGAGCTGATATTATAAGCAAGAGCTTATATTTTAGCTAGCAGGCTATCATTAGGTGACTAGTTTATTCTGTAGATTATGTAATGTTTACGATTTCGCAGAATGAACACAGTAACGCTGTGGCAATTCGCCGACCGTAGCGCTGGCACTGCTGCAGGATCAAGCAGGCACAATAATGCAGGGTTTATACTTGCTGTTAACTTTGTGTACGCAAACAGCCACCGCATGTATCCTGCATTTACTCCTCTTCTTCCTTCACTACACTGAGACGAAACTAACATAAAGAGCATGTGGTCTTATTTCACCCAGAGCAGCACACTGGGTTACTGCAGTGTGAAAAGGCCAAAGACGAGCAAGATCTGAGGCAGAAAATCCCTCCTGAGTGACTCCCCTGGCCTGGAGTCTCTCTCTCTCTCTCTCTCTCTCTCTCTCTCTCACACACACACAAACACACACATACACACACACACACACACTGGGCAGACCCTCTGGTGTGTTATTGGATTAGTGCTAGAGAAGTTGAAGAGTGTGTGTGCATGTGAAAAAGAGACAAAAAAAAGACTTCCTGTGGGGCTTTTGGCCTTAACTGGCTTAGATTAAATTAGCTGAGCCTGCAGTCATGTCCGAGCCGGATAAACCCAGAGAAGCAGACAGACAGACAGATATATATATATATATATATATATATATATATATATATATATATATATATATATATATATATATATAGAGAGAGAGA
>CM074943.1:12585142-12595142 GCA_037576815.1 Pangasius larnaudii | reverse complement strand
ATAATGTAATGTAAACCAATTGAGCATTATGTAATAATATAACCCTGTGATCTGACCAATCAGAATCCAGAATTCACCCTCACTGTGGTGTAAGTTCAGCTAAAACCTGAATTCAGACAGATGTGTCCTAAACTATGGACAGACTCGTTGTTTGGAAAAGAAAAAGCGTCTGCTAAATGATAGAACAGCAGGATCTTTTGGAAATGGCTCTGAGTGTTTATGTACGCACCGTCACAACCACCGTCCCAGCGAGACTCCGTCTCGATTCCCTTTTAAGAGCAAATTTCTCATGTGGAACCGCAGGCGATACCGGAGACGAGCTGAAAAGTAAACAGCGATAAAGAAATGCCAATCGAATAAAGCGATCGATCCTGATGACAGGCCCGAGGAGCCGCAGCCCTGAGAGAGGTGACTAAAGGAAATGATCTGTTATGGATTTGCCATTAAGCACCGAGTCCGAGTCCCACCGAGACGCTGTGGTTATTAATCGCGCTTTAATTTCGTTAATTAAGGTTCAATTCAGCACTGGGGGGAAGGCATTTAGGATATAGATCCTGACATTTTAGTGAGGAAAGACAATTTCAACTTGGTCCGTTAGAGGCTGCAATTTTTTTCTCTTGGACATTCTTTACAGTTTCTTTCTCTCTCTCTCTCTCTCTCTCTCTCTCTCTCTCTCTCTCTCTCTCTCTCTCACACACACACACACACACACACACACACACACACACACATTTTTGTCTCACTACCTTTGTGAGGACTATCTGTGTGAAGTTTTTTGCCTCATGGGGACCAGCCAAATGATCAAAACTGTCAGATATTCCTATTCTTGTGGGACTATTGGTCCCCTCGGAAATATAAAAACATGCCCACACAAACACACACACACACACACACACACAAACACACACACACACACACACACACACACCCTCTTATGTTAGTTCACCTTATCTTTCTAAGCTCTATTGACTACAAGGCAAAGAGCTGAATTAAAAACTTCTTTCTCTCTGTCGTTCTCTCTCCCCTAGAAAAATAAACTCGAGTCTGAAAGCTCCAGACAGAGCGAATAATGAAATTCTGGAGAGGTTTCGCCTGGACGCTCACCACACACACACACACACACACACACACACACACACACACACACACACACACACACACACAGACATACAGAAAGTGGTTGGACTTGTTTAAGGAGAGGGGAGGAACTCATCACTGTTAATACACACACACACACATATTTCCATGCTCGCTGTGCAACGTGACCGCCATATGGTTCTCCTGCTTTATCCCAGGTCCTCACGGAGCTGTGCAATCCCTACACACACACACACACACACACACACACACACACACACACACACACGCAGAAAACACAGATAGACACTATGCAAACAGTGTGGGCCTGAGGAGAGAGAATGAAATTAAAGCTTATCTCAAACAAATTGAGACTTAACTGTGCTTCCTCAAACCGCAGACTAGCGCTAATCATCTTCACTTCATATGCAAGAAATACATGTTCGAGATGTTTCTTCAGATGAAAAAAAAAAAGAGAGAAAAACAGTGTCTGGCTCTAAAGTCCTCCTCAGAAGTTCGTATTTTACGAGCTGCATGACGTGATCTGTCTGGGGATGCAATGTCTTTGGGTGCCATAACTTTTTTTTTTTTTTTTTTTAACTGACCCGCCCCCCCACTCATAAAAAAATTCTGACTAGTAATTACGACATTGCGGTGGGGTTCATGTGCGCTCATCTCACGATCACGAACTTTTCCATCAGAGGACGAAGAGCACAAAAATCATCTCTGAGTCTAAGAAACAACGTCATGGCAGGGTGTATGCGCTAGAATTGGATATGAAAGAAAATCAAACGAAAGGTTTAAAAATAAAGTTAAAAATAACTCCCTCAGATGCTTCGTTGGTTCGTCCATGTAGAAGAATTAAATACAGTTTTCTATCACAGAAGGTTTCAACCCATTTAGAAAGCAAGGATGGATGAGGAACGAAAACGTTTTCATTTTATTTATTTATTTGTTTATTTGTGTGTTTGTTTATTATATGGTGTTTGTTTGTTTGTTTGTTTATGTATGTATTTGTATTGTTAAATTCTTTTTGTATTAATTATCTTTTAAATTTTATTATTTAAAAAATGAAAAAAAATAGTAGAATCTCTTCACCCCCCTCATACTAGCAAACAACAACAACAACAACCACAACAACAACAAAACAATTTACACTATAGTTTACGTGGATATTATAAGATTTATAACCAAATTCGATCATCAGTTTCGCTTCTTTCTAGTTCTACGTTAATCAATCAAACACAAATCTGTAAACTCCGTCAACTAAATAATTACTCAAATCAGTCAATAAAAATGGAACCTTAAACAACCCAAGAGCCCTTGACGTTCATTTATTTTTGTTCAGAAATGTATTCAAAAGTCTTCAGGCACAAATAGCTACATCTATGTAATAAAAATAGGATGGAAAAGTGAGATCGATGGCTATAGCTACTACACTAATCACAGAATCTTGTACGTTCTTTACGAACAGATGATATCGAGTAGAAGGGTCTTAATCTTGGCTCATTAAAAACCAGTGCAGTATTCAAATATAGCCAGCTAGCATGATGCCCTGCTATGAGGTGAAACTCTCTAAGCGCAGTTCCAATAATGGAGTCATTTAATTAGCCACTTAATTATGAGTGGAGTGTGTGGAGTCAAGAACTTCAGAGTGACTCCCCAGACTGCTTGAGCTTCGAAGCTGTGCACAGTTACCAAAGCCTGTGGCTTAATAGCCAAGTCAAAGCTAAGCCAAAAATATTCCTCACAATATTACACAGTGTGTGGTTTTTTTTTTTTCTTTCATTTTATCTTCCCATTCCTCTCTCCATCTCTCAGGCTTGCTTATGGCCAGCCTTCTCCGCAGACCTCCTGCAACCGCCTGAGTGGCAGCCATTTTGGATCAAAGCTAACACGGCGCAATCTGAGGCTTGCACAAGGCTCGGCGTTCCAATCCATCTCTCAAGGGTAGCTTGAAAAATTCACATTTTTCTGCTTTCCTCTGGCTCCCAGCACACCTGAGCCAGCTTATCAACGTTCTACAGCCTGTGACAACCTCAAGGGTTTGCTCAGGAACCTCAGAGCCAAAATGGATGCATGAGGGTCAGTCAGGAAATGATTCTTTCCAGTGTGAAGTGTGAAGTCCAAAAGCTGGCAACTTTTACAAAGTTGGAAAGGGTAAAAAAAAAAAAAAAAAAAAGGATGAGGAATATTTCCACAGCTGAGAGGAAAGCCTGAAAGTAAATTATTCATTAAAAAAATCATAAATAATAAATCGTTAGAAGGTCCTTAACGTCCTCATGGATGCAATTTGTAAATTAAAATTTACAAAGACTAAATGGCACCACAATCGTGGAAATCTCCTTTAAACCAGCGAGTGATGGATGGCAAAAAAAAAAATAAGACAGAAGGAGTTTATTAGTTCCTCCAAAGTATTCAATACCACTACAACAAAGAAGGAAATCAAATGGAAACCATTTCCTTCAGTGGAGTGGTTCAACCCCCATCTTTCTCTCTCTCACACACACACACACACACACACACATATACACGGTGAGTAATGTTCACTGAGATGGAAATGTCCTCTGTGAGATGTCTTTTCCTGCTCCATTAAAGTCAATTTAAGATAAAAGGTGTGTGTGTGTGTGTGTGTGTGTGTGTGTGTGTGCGTGTGCGTGTGTGCGTGTTCCACGTTACTGTCGAAAAACACACATTTCCAGTCTCTGGCTCAGCCGACAGAGAAGACAAGCACTTACTCTGTTCGCTCATGTACTCGTTTTAGACCCATCTCTCTCCATCTCCTGTATCCAGCATTAATGCAGTGCATCGTGTATGCTTTTTGCCTCGAGCCTTTTATTTGCTGTCTGAATGGGAGATGGAAGAGCTTTGAGGGGAACTTCACATTCTTTCTTCTTTTTTTCCTTTATTACTTTTCAACTTACTTCCTCGGGCTTTCTCAGATTTTGGCTTGTCAACAAAAATCAAGGCAGCATGGTGGTGCAGGGGTTAGCATTGCTGCTTCTCAGCTCCAGGGTCCAGGTTTGAGCCTGAGCTTGGGTCAATGCCTGTCCGGAGTTTTGCCTGATCTTCAGGTTCTTTGGTTTTCTTCCACCTCTCAAAAACATGTCAGTAGGTGGATTGGCCAGGCTGAATTCCCCCAGGGGGAAATGAATGTGCAATGGTTTGGCGTCCATTGTTCAAGTTAGCATAAAGGCACCAAAGACCAAGTCCTGCAGGTCTTGCAATTTCTGATTTAGGTGTAATTCACATGAAGGTGTAATTGACATAAACTCTGTGTTGCAGAAGTGTTTGGGGGCTGCTGAAGTGGTTTGATGTTGCTAGGAAGACCTGAAAGATGCTCCTAACTGGAATCCCTCGTTTCTAAGCACACTAATATTACACCAATATTACCAGAGATAATACCAGAATACAAGAATGGACATCAGTCATAATGCATCATTTAATCTTTCTGCCCTTGTTTTGCTTGAAAGGTTTGCTTTAATCATGTTCTCAAATAAAAAAAAGGCCAACATTAAAACCATTGAGCTTGTAGGGGCCGAGATTAAAATCATGTAAATGCCTGCAACAAGGCTGGAAGAAAATCATATCGAGGATAAAGCTTAGCATACTTGTTACTGTGGTATTTGAAATGAAGGGATTACAGGATGATGGTTGTGTCTTTAGGAGGTGTATGAAAGACAGGAAGGAGAACCAAGTGACAGAGATTCTGGGAGAAAGTTGTGATGGAGGAATAGTGTCATTCTGACCTGGGATACAATCCTGACAAAAAAAAAATCTTCAGAACTTGCAGAGCCTGGAACTTGACACTGTTATTATACTGGGCAGTTAAACATCATCAGCTTGGTTGTGTTTCTGAATGATCATAGGCAGAAGAATGGCCTAGGGTTCTGTGTTAGAGGATCTAGAGCCTATCCCTGGAACACTGGTTGGGAGGAAGCGATACACCCTGGATGGGATGCAGGTCCATTGACACCTAGGGGCAATTTAGAGTAGCCAGTTAACCTACAGGCTACTTTTTGGGAGGTGTGAGTATACTGGAGAACCCGAAGGAAACCCACACGGTCACAGGGAGAACATGTGACACTCCACAAAGACAGTAACCCGAGGTCAAGATTGAACCAGTGACCCTAAAGCTGTGAGGCAGCAACACTTCCTGGTATACAACCAGATTGCTTTGAATAAAATTGTCTTACAAATGAGTAAATACAAATGTTTTTTTAAGGTTGTTCAATTCTCTCATTTTCTTGGTCAGGGAATAATCCATGAAGGTGACAGTGAAAGTGTAATTCGGTCAACCACAAATGAGGCTGGACCATCTCGAGGTAATAAGGAAGTAGTTTCTTTTATTCTCATTATTTTACCAGTTGCAGCATAACAACGTACCTGGAAAACTACTTCGTTGCACTTGGAGCCGTGGGCCCTCGCAAAAGCAAGAGGAAAAGGTCAAAAGCGTTGCTGATCTCAAGAGGGTCTAAGGCAGATCAGTGTTACTTTGCAAGAACTCAATTCCAAAGCAAATGATTGTAACATTGTAAACGATTGATTACATTATCAGGACAAAACTGTTGTTAAAAATAAACCTAACCTAAAAACACGGATTATCCCATTTCTAATTTGCAAGCATAGCCAACGGGCTTTCAGTACACCTAGAGTGTGTTCCACTGTGCTTCTTGTGTGCTCAAGCTTTCAGTTGTAATTATGCTTCTGTTGCTTTGTAGGATTTACCACAGGAGTCATCAGCATAACCTCGATCTTCTGCAGTGATGTGCAATACTTTGCCTAGTGCAATAGGGTAATTGCCAAGAATTTACATACTCGCCAAATGAGCCAGCCATGCCCTATAACAGATTGCTGAAGTCCAAGTCCCACTGTGCAATCGCAAAAGAATCGTGTGTTCCACCTGGCCACTTGGCGACGACATTCAAAAAGCTCAACTACACATCAGAAATTACCTATACATCAACTGAGTGATAGCCTTTTCTGTTCACAGACATGAATTCACTCAAAACTGGGTGATGTGTGCAAACTATTCTGTGAAATTCACTTCTTATTAGTTGTCTTTTCCACTGTTTTATTTGGAAATGCGGTGTAATTGCGGCACGAGCGATATGAATGCATATGGCATCATCTGGCTCATTCTTGGTTGTGAAATGCCAGACTTGAAATGTGCCTGTGGCTAAAAACCCTAGGGTAGAAAGGACTTGAGTGTGCACAAGGATCCTATCACTGCATTTTGTTGGCCTCTCCAAAAGTGGGGCAAACAAAATCGACTGATAAGCCACTCATTACTTTCAGCAAAGAGGTTCCTATGGTCCTTGAAAACACGTTCCCTACGCAAAACTGCGTGTGCGAAATCTTCTAACACGGCAAAGGCAGCCATTGTCTGCATCATCCCAAACAATCTTTTATTTTATTTTACTTAACAGCCAATCTGTGTCAGCTGTCACCTTCATGTGAGCACAGAAATCAGTAATTACGCTGTCAATTATGTCAATATTGTTGATAATAAGTCAGATGGGAGCTCGACATAATAAATTTACCTGCTATTACACTTTTTCCTGCATACGCGTGGTCATGGTCAAAATATGCGCACATTCTCACAGCCAAACAAAAAACACACATTCTATACGAAGAAACATAGGATCACCTTCTGTATTACATGCTGTATGTAGAAACGTGCATATGCATGGTTTACGCACAAAACTGTGCGTACGCTAGATTGATAAATGAGGCCCCTGATGCGGACCGCACCATGATTCGGTGTAAACGAACCCCAGACCACCATTTTTGAAACTGATCGAAAGCTCTAAAAACAGCGTTCATACTTTACCAAATATACCACTACTACCATGGCAAACGGTCGGGGGGAAAAAATGCGAAGTGGGAAAACTACCCAAGTGTGTCTCTCAGACCAGCCATGAGACTGTTTGTGAAATTTCAAGAATAGAAGACTGAGGTTGGGAATTAAGCTCAGGGGCGGAGTTAGACCTCACATGTTTGATTACTTCCCTTATTTGAAAACCTTTAATTATTTGGAAAACCACTGCTCGGTAGAGTTCTTAAGATGTTTATATATGCTCAGGTTAGACCACAGTCTCAAAAAACACGTTTGGGAAATATTACGTAGTTCCTCCCAGATAACGAGCTTCTTAAATTGACTAAATTTACCTTGTCTCAGTTTCAACTAAATGCCATTCGTAATTGAGTACGAGTTTGAGATACTCTGGACTGCTGTGTTGTGGTTTCAGATAAAATGGCAGCTGGTCTCAGCTCCAGATGTGTAGAAGCCCTCCAACAGATGGTTTGCTCAGTGTGTGTGTGTGTGTGTGTGTGTGTGTGTGTGTGTTTAGGAATAAAATGGAGAAATGCAGCAAAAGAGGTGGTCCAAGGATGCGCAGGTGCATTGGTGTTTGTGAAATAAATGCGATGAGAGAGCTAGTTTTGTTCACGCTGTGTAGTCAGCGAGGAGGATCAGCAGATGTTCAGGTTGCAAGCTGCACATTTTCAGACTTTTAGCATAAAAAAAAAGATAATCTGAGTGTGACACAACATGCCCCAGAGGAAGCACTGATATGAAAGCAAGAGCTTTAACTGAATTACATTTGCACCACGCTTTGTGTAAAGGTGTGTAAAAACTGTCATTTTTAGAATTTTTAAAACCCCGTATTCCTGTGAGAGTTTAATTTGACCTCTTCTCAGCGCAGTAAGGATTAGAAAAGCTTATGAGTGTTTGAGTGTTTATTTTATTAGCAGATAACACTATTAGCTAGCAAAGTGGATATTGAAATTTTACCAAGTGTAAACATTTTAGCTGGCTACGTGGATACTAAACTTTTCCTAGCAAACAACAATCTTAGCGAGCAGGTACTAAAATTTGAACTTTTTTATAACTTTAACTAGATGCTGTACATTTACTAGCATATCACACTCTTAGCTAGTTAAGTTGATACTGTAACATTTATTACCATTTAATCAGAAATTGAACTAGCAGTAACAAATCTTAGCTAATCTAGGTGGATACTCTGGTTTCATTAGAAGATAATACTTTTAGTTAGACTGAAACGTGAATGGCTGAGACGACTCTCTTAGCTAGCGAGACGGATAATAAGAGTTTTACTAGCCGAAAACAGTCTTAGCTAGCTATGTGAAAACTTTACTATAAGCTAAAAAAAAAAAAAAAAAAAGAAAAGATGCAGGTTGTTACAAAAAAAACTACTCTGTCCTGAAGATATTGGAAAACTTAAAGTTACAGCGTTGACACTGGAGACTCCTTCCGTAAATAAAACAAACATCTCCTTACCGAAAACTTCAGCATATCAATGAATGCGCACGTTTTTCTTTATTAAATATCTGTATATTATATATCTATACATAAAGTTTTAACTCGGTTCATGAATGAGCTGTTACTATAGAAACGAGAGATTGGAGACATTAAAATTTATTTTATCATTATAGCTGAGCATTTTACGATACATTAAGAACTGGTCACACACACACACACACACACACACACACATACACATACACACACACACACACACATACACACACACACAGGTTAATTTCCTTGGCTAATTTCATCCACATGCTTTCTCCATCTGTAATTTCCTACAAACTAGTTTTTGAAATTGTGATCTATTAGTAAAGTATTGGAACGGTCCATTAGCCGGCAGTAATGGGTCGATTCACACCTCAGGCTTCATGCAAACAAGCAAATTATGCCCAATACACCACCTTCAGACTTAAAACGTAATAAATATTGAAATGTCATTTTGCAGGCACTCGGATTTGTCACAGTCGGAAAATTTGCACGTGGACTATAATGGCTGCAGTGTTTTAGACGCTGAAGGGTAATCAGATTTAATTGAGTCCATGGCCAGAAGGAAAAGGTAATAAGAGGTCGAGTTTTAGCGTCCGCACCTGTTATTAACACTGACTGATGGGCAGCCTGGTGAAATTTTGCCTCATAAAAACGATATAATTTAAGAATTAAGAATTTTATTTCTCAGAAAATATTCCATCTTTTTTTTTTTTACCAGTATAAATCTAAAAGCATGTGCTCTTCTCACCTGAAAGCAAAAAGAGATAATAACACACAAGTGTAGTGATGGAGGATGTCAGGTGCTGGTCATTAGTGAGAATAGTGTGTGTGTGTGTGTGTGTGTGTGTGTGTGTGTGTGTGTGTGTGTGTGTGTGTGTGTGTGAATAAAGGAAATGTGACACTCTGATTATAATTTCATATCAGAACTGTTGGTGGTTAAATGTGTAAGAATGTATTAGCCTGCGTTTGATGTAATGTGTCCCTGATATACAGGCAGGAACATTAGGAGCATTTTGATGAAGTATAAAGAAATATAAGCAATAACCAATGTGAGGAATATAAAAGGTTTAAAAAATATTTCTTGGAACTCCTGAAAGGCTAACAGTCTGACTCAGTGAGAAAGAAAGAAAGAAAGAAAGAAAGAAAGAAAGAAAGAAAGAAAGAAAGAAAGAAAGAAAGAAAGGGTAAAAATTAAATAACTAAGATGAAATGACAGAGGATAGAAAGAAGGATGAAGGGATAGACGAAAGAAAGAACAATTAAGATGGAATGACAGGAAAGAATGAAGGATGGAAGGGTATGCAGAAGAAAGAAAGAAATTAAGGAAGGAAGGAAAGAAGGAAGAGGGATATTTGAAAGGAAGCTGAAATTGTGGGATAAAAGAAAGAAAGAAAGAAAGAAAGAAAGAAAGAAAGAAAGGTGGAAAGGGTAAAAAAAATTAAATAACTAAGATGAAATGACAGAGGATAGAAAGAAGGATGAAGGGATATACAAAAGAAAGAAAGAAAGAAAGAAAGAAAGAAAGAAAGAAAGAAAGAAAGAAAGAAAGGGATCATTGAAAGAGATCCGGAATTGTGGGGAAAGAAAGAAAGAAAGAAA
>CM074943.1:12565142-12582642 GCA_037576815.1 Pangasius larnaudii | reverse complement strand
AGTTCTACCACACACACACACACACACACACACACACACTGGGCACTGTGGCCTTGAGCTTTACAGTTGCATTGATGTCCCAGCTGCCTCCTGCTGATAACACACACACAAAACACACACACAAAACACACACACACACACACTTGCGCTGTGTGAATGTATAATTCAGTGTTTTCAGCACTACAGTTTTTCTCTCTGTACCATATTAGAATGGCTTTTTGTCACACGAGTGTTCAATCTGATCCAATATTTCGACATATATTGTACAGAATATATCATAAAGAAAACCAGACACAAAACGGTCTTATTGCGTGCGTCTGCAGAGTATTTATCATTTTTATACCATATATAATGGCAGTTTCCATTTGTATTCAGTCATGCTGAATTGACAATGTTGTTCGATTCTAACGAATCTTCTTGCTAATTCAATGTAATAATGCATTGAGGAGGCTAACACTGAATTCACACTGGCAGCAACACAAAGCCACAAAGCAGCCTAAAGTCATTCATCTTCTATGAGAAACAGTGATTTATAGACAGGAGGCGGAGCCAGACTTGTTTATGAGTGAGTTTTCCCAATTCTGAGTCTAATCTCAGGTCCACTATAAATCCGAGTTGAGTCTCGAATCTTTAGCTCTTTATGCACATAAGAAACCAGGTGATGTGACGACTACCAGTGGGAGGGAGGGACATTGGTATGAGGTGCACACAACGTACATTGTGTAACCATGTGAAGAGAAAACACTATGAGGAATATTATCACTCAATTCCAATCCCTAAGACTTGAGTCCGAGTTGAGACGGAAGTATTTAGCTCCAAAATCTGATCCAAGTCCAGAGACACTATCTGCAGCAGTCTCTGGGGTCCAAGTCAAGTCTGGAGACCCCAACTCTAGAGTCGACTATAGAAACCCTGTCTGTAGTATCCAAATCAAGTTCAGAATCCTTAGCAATAGTTGAGTCCAGGGTATTTAGCTCTGAAGTCTGAATTGTCAAATTTGGAGACCCTAACTATAGAGTCAAGTACAGAAACCCTATCTGTAGTGTACAAATCAAGTTCAAAATCCCTAGCAGAGTCCCTATCTGCAGTATCCAATTTAAGGTCACAGGCCCCAGCTCTAAAGTCTGGAGACCCTTGCTCTAGGGTCCAAGTTCAAGCCAAAATCCCTATTTGTAGTGTCATTTAGCTCTGAAGTCAAGCTAAGTATCCCTATTTACAATGTCCAACATAAGGCCACAATCCCTAGCTCTAGAAGACAAGTTAAGTCCAGAGTTCCTATCTGTAGTGTCCACATTAAAGCCCTATGCCTTGAGTCAGAGTCAAATTCAGAATCACTATCCATAGTGTCAGAGTTGAGTCCAGAGGCTCTAGGACTAGAGTCATGTTTAAGTCCAGAGTATTTTGCTCTAGCCTTTTAGTTAAGTACAGAGTCCCTATCTTCATTGTCCAAGTTAAGGTCACAGTCCCAAGCACTAATAGCCACTAAAGTCTGGAGATGCCAAATGCCATAAATGTAAATGCATTAGAGTCCAAGTTGAGGTCAGAATCCCTATTTGTAGTGTCCAATTTAAGTCCACAGCTCCTAGCTCTAGAAGTTAAGTCTCTAGTGTCTAAGTCAGGTCCAAATTGACTGATACTTGAGGGGTTGGTGGTTTTCTAATGAGATTTAAGGGTTCTGTAGAAGTCTGGTGGTCTCTGATATTGACCTTGTGGAGTCTCAGTCAAGTCCAGTCCCCTCATCTGCAGTGTCCATCTTAACAGAGTTCCTAGATCTAGACTCCAGAAGCCTCCGAAGCCTGAGTAGAGTCCAGAGTCCCTAGCTCTAGCTCTAGGGACTGAGTTGTGTCTAGAGTATTTACCTCTGAAGTCTGAGTCAAGTCCAAGTTGACTCCAGAATCACAATGTCTAATGTCAGAATGTGTAGCACTAGGGCCTGAGTTGAGTCCAGAGTATTTAGTTCTCAAGTCAAGTCCAGAGCCTCTATCATTTTCATTACCATTAGATTTGTAGCATAAAAAAGTATTAGATATTAATAATAATAGAAAAAATGAATCATGTAAATTGTCATGATTTTGTAAGTATGATCTTAATTCTGGAGTGTTTCTCCAGGGTGAAACCCTACACTGACTACAACACTACAGGGCGGCTTGCTAGGGCACTATTTATCTAGTGAACTTGCTAGTTAATTGTACAGGCTACAAAAAATTAAACCTAAACAGTAAAAGTAGGTTGAATATGTGTGCAAAAGTTAATCAAGAAAGTATAGCTTGGTTATGAATTTCTAAAATAGCAAGCTTGTATCAGGTCAGGTCTCAAAAAATCAAACACATCGAATTGCAATTTCATTATGTACATGGTACCTACTTTATACTGGCAACTCAGTGTGAAAAAATACAAACAGCCACATGTCTGAGATTTTATTCTGTTTCCTAGTGGTCTCTGTGTGAAGCCCAGATGGAGATGCTGCTAAGAAAAAGAATTCTAATGAGAAAGCTTCAGGTTGTAGTGAAAACGCAATTTTACAATCTGTTCAATGCTCAACCTCTAGCTATTTTTTCCAGATGGCACATCAGTTGAATCTTTTGCTTCTTTTACCCACCCCCAAACTCTTTCTATGACTGCATATTCCTCTAGATTGTGTAGAACAATCTTCTTTCACCTCCTCGATCCATCATAATGGTTCCTTCTACCCTATGCACAAGTCAAATGTAGATGAAAGCAAACATGAGGAACTGTGGAGTTCTTCTTCAGTGAACATCTGAAGCTGTTAGCACATTCGCCATCTGGTTTTGGTTTCCAGATTCCAGCAAATCATCATGCTTGGTTGCACAAATGAGCTTGGCTAAATGAGCTTCTGTAGGCCATTTAGGGAACAATATCCTAGTCACTGCATTGCAGACCTGCCAACCTTTATGCATTTTGTGCAGGAGCTTCTTATTTTAACATCAGACTACACTGCTATGAATTATCACACTAAACTTCTTTTCCCCAGTAAGATGACAGATGAGCCAATCAGCAGCAGCAGCAGCAGCTCAACAAGTGCCCAAGTGCCTGGTGGTTACTGTAAAAACCCTGTCTCGAAAATGTACTACATAGAACTTACCCCACCTCTCCACCCAAACCCCACACCAGCCATTTCGAGAGTTTGAGGTCTACATCGTCCAGGGGTTTGACTTGCGTATGGCATTAACCTGCAGCAGAACCCCGCTGTACCACCGCTGAGCACTAGAGCAAGGCACTTAACCCTTAAATGCAGAATAGATGTCAGGAAAAATTACAGGGTGCACCCTGCGTTTACACGGCAACGTTTTTATTACCTCATGTCACACCAATCACACCAATACATTTAGATTGCTGGTTGCCATGGTCTCTTTGGTAGTGCCTAGCAAGTACAATGGCCATCTTTACATGAAAAAATGATTTGTTTATTTAGCAATACAAGAAAAATCAGTTTTGGTCCTTACATGGTATCAAATGTTGATACCTGAAAAATCAACATTGGTTGAGTTAAGCTAGCTAGTTTGCTTGAACTTTGCTGTTAATCACGCTCACCTGAGATCCCTACGGTTTCAGGCGTTACTTCAAGCATAATTTTTACGTCACAATATATCTGAAACTAACAATTGTAATAATTAATTTAATTCATCCATCATTGCATCACCCAGCCCCACCCTCTTGCCTCTGCCAGTAGCCATAACTCATCTAGAATGGACTTCTTGCTTCTCGTTTGGTCATATCAATGCGGACATGGAATAAAATCGATAAAGTCAAAAGTTCTTTATATAAATTAAAGTATATGAACATAGACATGGATGATATTATATGAAGTGAATCTTTTACATAACAAATTATTAAAATATTGTCATTTTATGGAAATGTTTACATCATCTTAGTATAAAAATAAAATTTTCGCATAAATGATTAGTCATTTCTATTTGCGTATTACATTTTTTTTTATTTTCATTTTCCATGATGTTTATCTCAAATTTTAAGCAGATTCTGTGGAAACATGAAATTTATTGAAAATATCCAAAACTCTGGAAATCACCGTGATCATAATTACTATTTTTGTACATAATGCTTAGATTTAATAGATCATTTGAATAACATAAGACTAAATTATTCAAGGTACTGTTGGAATTAAACTTTGGCTCTCTCCAAATAAGAGAACTTTGAGAACATTTCGATCATTAATTTCAGAACGTGAGTTTAAATTCAATTATCATCACAGTATTAGGTTCACAAATTTAATATTCATGCAATTTAAGATAATTCCATTCACAGTGATTGGATTGAACTTGATCAACATTCACGGGCACATCAAGCATTAATTATTCAGTCAGATCTTTTTGTCTACTTTTTTTTTTTTTTTATTTCATATGAGAGGAGAACGGAGATGCGTAGGAGTGTGGCTGTGAGTCAGTGTGTTCCTTCTGCAGTTTCATTTCTCTGGGGTTTTTTTTTTTCCAGGTTTCTCAAGATTTATCAGCATGTATATATAAAAAAGCCTTTAGTGAGAACATCATTGTTAAAATAAAAAGTGGTTCTGGTGAGGATCATCATTTTCCTGCATTTCAGACTGACAGATACGCCATGACGTCATCAAGATCAGGTTTGCTTCTGGAGATCAATTCAATCCCATTGCTTACACGCTAGGCTTATTTGTCACGCATCTATAATTAGTGAGTAATTATCAATCCCTGTGAAGTACATCCCAAATATCCCAAATACCAGACATTCTGTCTTAATGGCATCCTCAAGAGCAGAAGGAAAAGAAGACGTCGGGATTTTGATATGCTTTGACATTTGCTTTCCTGCAGACTCTTTCTGGTCGATAGCAGCTGTCTTCATTTTCTCCTCGACTGGAGAACAGCCGATCCTCAATAACTCTCGCTTTCAAAACATGTTTATAGTAGTCAGCTCCATTCCCAGTGTGGTGATTTTCTTCGCTCCAGGAAATCGGACTCAGTTCATCAGTTTATTATCTCGAGCCCAGAGGGAGCCGCATTACCGTCGGGTCCAGAGCTCTGAATCCGCTACCAGGAACCGGTTTATTTCATCAGATATACACAAATTTTATTTCTCAACCAAGATTCCATAATCTTTATCAATCTTCGTCCTCATCTGTATTCGCCAGGGGAACTGGAGTAGAAGCCGTTGAAAACAGGAAGCAGGAAGTTAAAAAATTACGACTTTGCTTCAAATTTAAGGTTCACTTCTGGGTAGTTTTCCTACTCGATTGTTAGCCGTTTTATGAAACATTTTCTGAGAAACATTTTTTGTAATAAATTCATTTCTTTTAATTTTGTTTTATTGACTTGTGAAGTGAATGTGAGTTGTACTGGGAAGCTGGATTCATCCACAGGTGAGTCGCGAGTCTCGGCATGGATCGAGCATTGTGCCTGGTGCATTGCTTGCTCTGTCATTTGGTAGCATACATCAAAACCAACAACATAACAGCAAAATCAAAAAAAATGACAAAAAAGAAACAAAACCCAGAAACATGAAAACAAAATCAACATCACAACAAAATCAAAAACATGACAACAAATCCAAAGACATGATGACAAAACCAATAACACAACAAAACAAAAATCCTGACAATAAAACCAACAAGACATCAAACTAGCAACACAACAAAACCAAGAACACAACAACAAATCCAAAAACACTGAAACAAAAACAAAACCATGACAACAAATCCAGCAACATGACAACAGAACATCAGATGTTACCTGGCTACTGTTTGTTGCTTGGCAACCTTATTTTGTAAGGTCCAGCATGCAGTACTAAAGACAAAAGGCTCTGAGAAAGTCCTCCTCCTTTGTAATATGTAAACAATGTGATTTCAAAACATATATATAATATATTTATATACATAATATATTATAAGTAATGTAATTTCAATTCTCTGTATATGCTGCACATGTGGCAGAATTGACAATAAAGCTGACTTTGACTTTGATAGCCTTTATGTAGCATTTATAAAGTTAGACGGTATAGAACTTTTCAAATGGAGAACAAACCTGGACCTAAAACAGAACCTTGTGGGACTCAATAATGAACTTTTTGAGTCGGATTAGACTCTCCAACAAATAAGCTCTAAACCTGGCAGGAGGTTTCTCTCAAAGCCGACCGATGGTGAAATTTTAAAATCCCCTGTAGCAGTGAAGAAGCCATCAGAGAGCACGAGGTCAAAGTTCAGCAACTTGACTCTCTTCTAATCAGCTTTTTCAATCACGGACCACAGAATGAAGGTCACACACCGGGCTAGAGGCTCTCTCACACACCGGCCACATCTCAGCTCAGACTCACACCGCAGAGGTGGATGGAGGATTTTCTGCACAGGTTATTTCTCACTAAGGTTTTTTTTTTGCTCTCTCTCTCTTTCACACCTGCATTGTCCATGCCTTCCTAAAATAAAACCAAATACAATAAGCATCGACGACATAAAAGAAATCGAATGTGCTATGTATATATATATATATATATATCATAGTGTGGCTGTGTTGTATTGCAGAGAAGGCTGCCTTGGTCTTGTCTTCAGTCCTGAGATAAAGTCAGGACAGATATCTTCTGCCACATTTGAAGGAGCGAATCTTCTTTCCCAGATGAGAATTGCATGAAAGGTCAAAGAACATTGGACTAAATGGTTGCTTTGATTTCTTGGTGTATCAATTTGTCACACAGACGTGCAATTTTCTTACCTACCATATCATGATAATGTCATAAGCCATGACAAACGATTAGATTGTTTTAATCTGATCTAAAAATATTACATCTATGTTGTATGTAGCACAGACATACTCTATCTAATAGACAACTTAAATCTAAGAGAGTCATTTATTAATTTATTTATCTCTTCCTTTTTTTAAAAAAAAAAAAAATTCACTCTCACCTTGACATCTCTGAGAGAATTGAAACAATTGATATCTCCCTAAACATGGCAGATTTTGATCATTTTCCAAGAGGAATCCAAGCTGGAGCCAGGAAGTGGGACAGAAAGTAAACAGAATGTAAGGAGGAGGCTCCTGTGACAGCAAACCTGGCTCCTTATTTGACAAAATTGCAGACTATTTTCCACTTGAAAGGGGGAAAAAAATGCCACATTTTATAATAAATAGCTAACTATGGAACTATGAAAGCTCAGTGGTTCTGTGTTGGTTGCTAGTATAAAAGCCAGGACTTCCAGGAAGCCACTAATGAGCCATTGAATGAATTCATTAAGGTCGCGTTCACGCTGTTTGCCGAGTAGCATAAGGATTCTTTTTATTCTTTTGTAAGTTTGGTATTGTTTCACGTTGTACATAAAAACTGAAAAGGCATGAAAAGCCATCCATCCATTTTCTGTACTACTTATCCTGCACAGGGTTATGAGGAGCCTGGAGCCTATTCCAGGAAACTTGGGGCACAAGGACACACCTGGATGGGGTGCCAATCCATCACAGGGCACAATCACACACACAACACACAGTTTGGAAATGCCAGTCAGCCTACAATGCATGTCTTTAGAGGAAGGGGGAGGAAACCAGAGTACCTAGAAGAAACCACCAAAGCATGGGGAGAACATGCAGGCATCAAACCCACAACCCCAGAGGTGCAAAGCAAACATGCTAACCACTGAGCCACCACGCTCTCTGGGGATGAACATGGCCTCGCAAAACCTTTTCATCCATTGGTCAGAAATATGGAGAAGTGTGTTTACCAAGTGTGTGTAAAAAAATCACGCTAAATAAATGATTAGATAATGATACAAATGTGTAATCTACGTATTGCATTCAGCATTTATTTTCTCATGTCTCTAGAACATGACATTCCTGACGTTCCATGACGTTCTACATCTCTGTCCTTTGCCTCACTTTAGCAGCTCGGATCTAAAAAAAAAAAACACACAACATCTGATTCACTTCCTGCAGACAAGTCGATTCAAAGTCGACTCTTAAATGTAAATTCAATACTGCAGCTTTTCAGTGTACGGTTTCTCAGACGGTTAAAAAGTCCGTTAAAATCTTTAACGAGGTCATCAGATAATAAAGGTTCCCAGCAGACAGTTCCTGAACCCCATTCTGGTTCCTTTGTGGAGGAACCTTTTTATTTATTTATTTTACTATGGAAGGAGTCGGTGAGTGGTGAAGGAGCTGGACTGGCAGCTAAGCGAGGTGTGCGAGTCAGTTTCTATTACTGCCATTGACAGAGTGTTACATGAGGAAAGGAGCCAGGAGTGTTAGTGATAATGATGAGATGTGTGTGTGTGTGTGTGTGTGTGTGTGTTGTTCACCCTGTTCTATTATGGCACCTTGCCCTGAGTCAATTTCAAAGGAGAACAATTTGTATTGAAAGAAGAGTGTGTGGTGTGTCTGTGTGTGTTTGTGTGGTTTGGAGGGTGGGGGTAGACAGTGATAGCCTCTAACCGTGTGTGTGTGTGTGTGTGTGTGTGTGTGTGGGGTTTGGGGGGGCGGGGGGAGGGGGGAAGGGGTAGACAGTGATAGCCTCTAACCGTGTGTGTGTGTGTGTGTGTGTGTGTGTGTGTGCGCGCACATGTGTTTCCTCTATTTGGCTGAAGGACCAGATTGAAAACGTCAATTATTTGGATCAAATGAACTTCGCCACATTATGACTAGCTCCCTCTTAAAGCCGGATCTTTTTAAAAAAAAAAAGTCGAGAATCTTCCATATTAATCACGAATGCAGTTAGTGAGTGGAGAAATGTTAGCAGCGACCGCACTCAGACACACTCGCTGCCTCGAATCACACACTCCTTGCTCTGGCTTTCATTCAATTCTCCAAACAAGTGCCAGAAAAATGATTAACTGTAGTGTGGGAATGAAGCGCCAGGTTGTAAAATGTAAAAAAAAAAAAAAAAAAAAAGTTGTGTGTTCACACTTTCTGATATTTACAGCTGACATTGAGCCAAGATTCAAAAAACAAAGTGTGACTTGAGGTCTAATTACAGAAGCACAAAAATCTAAACTTCACCCTTTATTATGTAAGGAATACAACACTCCCTGTGGTGCTGCTAGAGGAAAAATAATCACAGACGGTGATGAAGCGGAGTTACTCCTTCCACCCTGCGTTTAATGTCCATGAAAAGGTGAAGTTTTCTGTAAGGAGACGTTTACGGAAGGAGTCTCCAGTGTCAGAGGTAAAGCTGTAACTTTAGCTTTTACAACATCTTCAGGACAGAGGAGTTTACGCTCAAAATTCTCGGCAAGTTCACTTCAAGAGAGGGGAAAAAAAAGACACGCTGGTCAGGGAACAATCATTTACAGCTGCTGTAACATAAGTGAAAACAGGAAGTAGCTTGTTTTCAGGACGTTCCACAACACTGAAGGTAACTATAAATGGATAGAAAAGTATAATGTGTCATAGTTTAATTTAAAAAGAAATGTAATCTCTTGGAAATTGCTGTGGGATAAGAGGAATAAAAACGCATCGCACTGTTCTGAGTACATGGTCAATCGTATCAAATGTCAAACAATCAGTTGCTTATTGCACTTTGAGTCCAAATGCAGCTCATAGCGTGAGGTATTATTTATAGCTTCTTTAGCGGTTTGCTGTAGAATTCTCCATGCTAGCTTTAACCAAGCCATTTTTCAAGATTCCCACAAGCATGTTTTTGGTGTGTGTAAATTGGACAGTCTTTTCCTTCCTATCGTCCCGACATATTCGCAACCTTTCCAAATCAAACACCCGAGCTGCACTCGCTCGCCAGGCCTCCGTCAAAGAGCGGACCGATCCAGCCGGCTAATTCTGCGATGTTAGCACATTCACCCTTGCCCTCAGAGGAAAATGTGTCTCAGATATCTCGCAGCGGTGGACTCGCGCGAACGTGGATGAGGTCGGCTAACCGGCAAATCGCTCCATCATCTGACGCAAGCGTTTGTGTTGGCGAGACGTTTATTATTCATGCTCGGCAGAGGGAAACGTTCCGGGTGGAAGAGAGAAAACAAATACATTCCTCCGCTGGACCCTCTCGAGTTTTCCTTACACGTGTCGATATATCGGCATTTTTACCGAGAGAGGAAAGTCCCTGAGGAAAGGCGCTGGTGAGGGAAGACGATTCCCTTAATCACACATGAGTGAAAAAACAAAACAAAACAAAACAAAACAAAAGGCAACAAAACCAGCATGAAAAAGAAAGTCAAGCATCATCTAAAGCAGCACCAATTAGACATTTCTACCTCCAACAGTGCAATTTGATAGATTTCTTCAAAGGAGTAGCTCAGATAAAGAAGCGAACGTTGCTAATTATAAGCATTTCTCTTCATTTTTAATCACAGTAGCTTTTTAGCTGAATCAATTAGCATCATTATCCAGTATTCATCAGAACGTGACGCAGTTATAACGTGTTAAATGTTAACGTGTAAATGTGAGGGGATTTATCTTTTACCTAAATTGTCCCTTTAACCAATTTGAACTGTTAGAAATCACAGTTTAGCTCTTTCTTTTAAATCTAACTAAGCTATATTAATACTCTTGGAAGTGCAGTTTAACAAAAAACAAACAAACAAACAAACAAACAAACAGAAAAATACAGCCAGAAGTTCATTTTAAATACAAACGTACCAAACGTTTACTTTATGATCTGAATAATGAAGCTAGCATGTAAATATAAACAACTAAAAAATATTTTGATGACATCATACTGGAAACAAATTACTTACAACGAACATGGCAACTAGCGTCGAACCGCAAAGTACAGTACTAGTCTTACAAAATACTTCCAATGAACACAACAACTAGCATTAAACCGCTAAGAAGAGTCATATTCTCACATATAACAACAGTACTACTGTGATGTTAGTGATGAACTGAGAGCATTTCTGAGATTTCTTGCATAGGTTCTTGGGTAGGAAGCTGCCTGGCTCTGTTCGTGTGTGTGTCCGTTTGGTTTTTGGCTAAATTACGCACTCACGATTTAACCACCAAGGCCTTACCACCCACTGCAACGGTATCTATTCCTAATCATCCTAACCAGGAATGTGTGTGTGTGTGTGTGTGTGTGTGTGTGTGTGTGTGTGTGTGTGTGTGTGTGTGTGTATGGGGAGAAAAAGAGAGAACTATGAGCTGTACTTTACACTCGAGAGTTTCGAATTGCTAGTTTTGGATTTGGTGTTAAATGAAGCAGTGTGCGTGTGTCTTTCTTGTAGAACTTACTGTAGAGCTTTACATTTCAGTGAGTTAATGACTCATCAACAACAGCTGGATATGTGTGTGTGTGTGTGTGTGTGTGTGTGTGTGTGTGTGTGTGTGTGTGTGTGTGCGCAGATCTCCAGCGGCTTGTTTAATTGTCTGTGGAAGGGTTGAGGTAATGGTGGAGTTTGTGTAACGTCTGTGCAGCGTTTCTCATTTTGTCATTTTGTATGTCTTACATCACTGTAACCTCCTGGTCCATGTCATCTCCTCCATCACAGACGATGAACAGAGCAGCTAGCGTTAAAGGCTAACAGCAGTAATATTCTTACAAACGACATTAAATAGTGCAGCTAGAGTTGACTAGCAATACGACTAACAATAGTCGTACAAATTACTTTTCATTTTATGACTACAAATTTAGTGATAAATGGCTAAGAACAATAATAGTTTTAAAATTTCAGTGAACAGAACAGCTAGCATTAAACCGCTAATAACAGTAATATTTTTTTACAAATTACACTGAATGAACAGAACAGCTAGCGTTAAATGGCTAAGAAAAGTAATATTCTTACAAATTATCTTACAGTCAACAAAAGAGCTAGCATTAATTGGCAAGGAACAGTATTTTTTTTTTTACAAATTACGTCGAATGTACAGAACAGCTAGCGTTAAATGGCTAAGAAAAGTAATATTCTTATAAATAATTTACAGTGAACAGAAAGCTAGCAATAAACGGCTAACAGTAATAATAAGTTACTTACCATGAACACGCATCATTTTAGCATTAAAAGGCTAAGAACAGTAATATTTTTACAAATTACTTACAGTGAACAGAACAGGTAGTGTTCGAAGGCTAAGAATGCAATTTTGAATGAATTTTATTGAGATACACTTCCGCCACAGTCCCAAAGAGTTTTATTGGTGTGAAAATAATCTGTAAATATAATCTCATCTTCACTCTTTCTGATTTCCTTTTCACAACGCCGTTTCACACACTTCACACTTCCTGTCACAAACATA
Source organism: Pangasius larnaudii (assembly GCA_037576815.1). Taxonomy (NCBI): domain Eukaryota; kingdom Metazoa; phylum Chordata; class Actinopteri; order Siluriformes; family Pangasiidae; genus Pangasius; species Pangasius larnaudii. Next base: position 12,570,487 of record CM074943.1, on the reverse strand, counting down.
ATATTGTATTTGAGCGCTGTCAGTGAGGATATTCTCCCACCAATCTCCTGAAGAGAGTGCAGCATATGTCCTGCAGCTCTTCAGCATGTCATTTTCGAAATTATTTTTAGCTTCATTAAACTGTGCTGGAATTTTGCGATGTCATGCTGCTTGCTGGTCTCATCGGTGCTAATCTTAGCGCGCATGGCTACAATGCACAGTGGGACCGAATGGAAGAAGCGCAGCAGATTTTACGCAGCAGTAAACAGCGGAGCTCGGTGCCCGTAGAGGATAGGAACAGATGCGTTGCCATGTAGGAGGTGTGTGTGACACACAAAAGGCTGGATTGGTTCTTCTCCAAGTCCATATGGATGGAGGACATCACACTCAGGAACCAATCCGAGGGAGGTGGAACCATAGCGGACCAACCAGTGGAGCGTTTTGGGCCATTAACCAATCAGATTACGCAATTATTGGACAGCTTCCTGGATCCTGTTCATCCATGCTGTTTTTTTTCTGGTTCAATCTACAACCTTGAAGGATTCTTTGGATGTTCCTCTAGGGGAGATGTTTCCCTGTCAGAAATTCTTCCATAGAAAAGCCTATCAGAACACTGAGAAACCTTAACTAACTAAATAACCTTTAAAGAACCCTTCACACTCCCAGGTAACAAAGAACAGCATCACAATGTTCTGTAATGTACAGTATCTAATGGGTTCTAAGTACTTTTGGGTTGTAATGGTTTGTTCCCAAAATTCTGAGTTAGACTGAAACTAACATTATGGAAATATTTGTGAAAAAAGGTTCTTAAAGGATCTTTGGATTGGTAGCAGTTTCCAAAAAAAGGAAAGCCTCTTTTCTTGGGTTGTTCACAGAACCTTTTTGGATTCCAAGCTGAAAACTCTTTAGAGTTCTTGCCAAAGAACCCTTGAGGAACCACTTTTTTAAGAGTGTAGGTCAATGTTTAGGATTCAAGCTCAAAGATGTTGTGACTCCAAACAATGTTCCTAGGTTCCTTGAGAGTTCTTTTGATAGTTAAGGGTTCTTAGCATTGGAAAGGGGATGTACTTGGAACCATCTAATAGTTCTACATGAAGTAAAATTTTCATTGGTTTGCCACAGAATGATAAACCAAAGAATTGTTCAGGGTTCTAGATTAATCTTGTCATGTAATACGCAAAACATGTTGTGATGTCACATTGACATAAATGGGCTTGTGCTGAAATATCACTCCTGACTCACTCTAACTTTAGAAGAAAAAAAAAATAAACGATGGTTCTAAAGATCCAATGCAACATCTGACATCGTCTAAGCATGGACCAGGGAACTACTGATGAGCTTTTGAGGCTCGTAACCTTCAACTTCACATGTAAGTTGTCCTGCTAAACAAGCAGGTGTGTAACGTAAACCAGAAACCGTTGATATGTTTACAAGGAAGTGACTTCGACCAATCAGAAGTGCTGTACACTACACAAGCCAAAGTTATTCCTGTAACTTCTCGACTAGAACGACCATGTTTGCATTTCGCCTCAGTCTAAGACTGATGTTTGTGCGATTCTTTCTCCAAACTCCTCTTGGAAAACAAACTCATTTGAATTCTTTGTCGACTCCTAATTAACCGCCAGGCCACGTGTCATCAAAATAAAAGGAGAAATTCTGATTCGAAACCCAACCCTCGACAGTTCCACTAAAAACTCGCCAAATTACATTTCTCATACAGCCGTGCACATTTGCATATTTATATTGGCCGTGTGTGTGGGTGAGCTGAGAGACGGCATTACTCAAACCATAAGCTGTGCGTTGTTTAATAACTAATATCGCGGGCGATCTTAATTTGTTTTCAGAGAAGCCGTTTTTTTTTTTTTTTTCTTCCAATGACAGAAAATTGAGTTATGTTCCAATTGAAAATCTCACACTGGCTAACTATCTACATCATCCTGAACCCACACGTCAAACCACGCAACGTTATTGTAATAAATATGGTGTGAAGACAGCGAGGGTGTCTTCGACAGTTCTGGAGTTGATTGAATCTGTGGCACAAACACAATCTATTTCAACCTGTAATGTCACTGCGATTGTTTTTATGGCCAAATCTCAGAGTTGACCAAAGATGAGATCAGGTTTAAGATCAATATTAACACATGAAAAGCCAATGAAGCTTCAGTATCATATCTGATCCTATCATAATTGCTTCTTTGTTTCCTGTCAGGTTTTTTTAGGTTTTGGCTTTATATATAAAAAAAAAATTCAGTTTCCTGATTGGTTAACGGTTTCAGGGGAGCCATGAGAAAGCATTTTTAGGATGCTAGATTTTAAACCCAAAGAACCTATGAGGAACAAGTGTGTAGAATAAGATCTGGTCAAAATAAAAATTCACGATGTATTATTCTGTGAAAACAACTTCTTCACATAACTTCTTCACATTGTCGGCATACTGAGAAGCACCTGTGAATGTGAGTTGCCCTGAAAATGATTTATTATTTGTCATGTTTTTGTTTTTTTACATCCGAGCATCATTTTTCCATCGTCCTCCGGTGACACTCAGCATGCTGGAGAACGTCAATCATCCAGAGGATGTGTCCAGAGGGAAAATGTGACAGAGGTGAAAATACGCAGTGAAGGAGGTCTGCTACATGAGATTAGCCTCAAACCGACTGTGTCACGCATCTCAGGTGTGATTTGACAGAAACAAACACGAAACACGGCACAATGATGTCTCACAGTGTGATACTATTCTGTGTCTCACAAATATTTCTACTGTAGTTCTCTGTCCTGAACATGAAAACGTAAAGTTACAGCTTCACCTCTGACTGTTACAAAGCGCCGACACTGGAGACTCCTTCCCTAAATGTTACATAAACACATTTCTCCTCACCAACATCAAGACCGGGACTCGACTTCAGGTCAGCAACATGAAAGTCAGACACTCCATCTGTGAACCACAGGAGAGGTGACGATGTCAAACCAGGATGCAAATGTTATCCGCAAAGTTCAGTTAGTGAACTGAATTCAAAGAAATCATCCAATATGTAAATCCGAAATGCAAAGAAAACCCACAGAAATAGATCCTTCAGGCAAAAAAAGGGGGGGAAAATCGCTAAAAGGTTACAAAAAACAGCAGGAAAGAACAACAACGTTACTTACACAAATCACGAGAGACTGGCCTTAGCACAACTAGACACCGAGCAAAGAAAGTAAGGAGCAGGGCAAATTAAATGCACAGGGGGAAATGAGATACAGGTGGCAGCAATAACACAATTAACAGACAGAGGGAAAACAACATGAGGACCTCTGGTGGCAAAGCACAAAATGACAAATCCAAAATCCTGACGATCAAATCAACAGTTACACACATTCTTTAATCCGTTTCTGTGAAATCCCTGTGAATGAGCTGTTACTATAGAAACGATAACGTACTAGAACGACCGCATCAATATAAAGCTGCGAATAGATTCCACTGACACGCAATTGTAAATATTAGAGCAATCAGAATATTTATTTATTTATATTATATTAACATCATGTTTCTGACATTGTTTTTGATTGTTTTAGTTAAGAAAGCTAACACTGTATAACTGTTTTTGGTGGCTATAGTTTATGATACTAACTTACTGAGTAAGCTACTTGGTTTTATGTAGTTTCAGTGTTTTGCTAACTTACAAATGAAAACATTGAAATGTAGCTGTTTTTTTTTTTTTGTCTGTTATTCCATCAAATGTCACTGTGTTGAATTTTCTATGGACGAGCAACAAGGGAAGGCTGGAACACACACTTCCTTTTCTTGTGTGGGAGTAAAAACTTTTTTCTGACTTTTCCTGTTGTGTTTTTGTTACACAGAAATTCAGATTCTGCATAAAAACCTATTGAAATGCACCTCACACTAGAGCCACCGTCTGTTTCAGATGTGTGTGTGTGTGTGTGTGTGTGTGTGTGTGTGTGTGTGTGTGTGTGTGTGTGCAACAAAGCAAGAAAAACGCTTTTTTCTTTGCATAGTCCAGGTAAAGAGGTGAGCTGTAGATGCTGCAGTCCAAGCCATCTGTCCAGGGATTTCTCCACATCTGCCATTTTAACTGCACGGTTTGTGCGTTTTAATAAAAAGTTGGCTGTGTGTGTGTGTGTGTGTGTGTGTGTGTGTGTGTGTGTGTGTGTGTGTGTGTGTGTGTGTGTGTGAGAGAGAGAGAGAGAGAGAGAGAGTGTTCCCTACTCAGGAATTTCACTGTTCACACTGTCTGCCTGAACACTCCCTGTCTCAAGTTTATTATTTCTAGGAGGAGGGAAAAGAGTGAATAAGAAAGAATGCAAGACACTTTTTTTTTTTTCCTCTGGCCAGATTTTTCTATTCGTCTGCTGTCTGCTCCGTGTGAATGTGTCTCCCTGCATTTCTTCTGAACTGAGAATAACCTGAGCGGCGGATGATGGAAATGATTCTGGAGGCGATGTGACAAAACACCATCTTCAGCTTAATTTATTCTGAGAGGGTGCTAAAATTTTTAGATTGTTATTATTCTGCATATTTCATGTGGCGCTTCTGCCTAAGAGCAGACTGGAACATACGCTTTAAAAAAAAAAAAAAGACCAAATTATAATGTTCCCAGATCAGTGTGTGTGGTTTGTTCTGTCGATCCACATTAGTCCACTAGACAGGAAACTTCTAGATCCTTCTAAGGGTTAAGAAAAGTCCATAAAGTTTTGCGAGAACGAACAATAAAATCCATTTAAAATCCGGTTTTTTTCATTCCCCGTGCGCTTCCTGGTCTGTGTGACCCCGCACTGAACTTTGGTAAGATGATGGTGACTGATCATGTGATGCAACAAACCACATTTTTTATGCAATGCAACTAGGAAAGATCTTTTCTTGTCTTCCTGCAGCGTGTTTTTAGCTGAATGCATTTGTAAGTGTACAAACCGAACGCTTTCAGCATCCTACAGCCGCGTTTCAGCCAAACAATCACCTGATTATCACTCCGAGCTCGTGTGAAGCCACCGAGTTCTCCCACCTTCCCATAATGACTTAATTACTAATGTCATTCATGCTGTTCCTGTCAGTCCTGTCATTCCCGTTATTTCTATTATTCCTTTCATTCTTTTCTTTTCCGTTATTCCTGTCATTCCCGTTATTTCTGTTATTCCTTTCATTCTTTTCTTTTCTGTTATTCCTGTCATTCCCGTTATTTCTGTTATTCCTTTCATTCTTTTCTTTTCTGTTATTCCTGTCATTCCCGTTATTTCTGTTATTCCTTTCATTCTTTTCTTTTCCGTTATTCCTGTCATTCCTATTATTTCTGTTATTCCTGTCATTCCCGTTATTTCTATTATTCCTTTCATTCTTTTCTTTTCCGTTATTCCTGTCATTCCCGTTATTTCTG
>CM074943.1:12554105-12565042 GCA_037576815.1 Pangasius larnaudii | reverse complement strand
ATTTCTGTTATTCCTTTCATTCTTTTCTTTTCCGTTATTCCTGTCATTCCTATTATTTCTGTTATTCCTGTCATTCCTGTTATTTCTATTATTCCTTTCATTCTTTTCTTTTCTGTTATTCCTGTCATTCCTATTATTTCTTTTATTCCTGTCATTCCTATTATTCTTTTCTTTTCTGTTATTCCTGTCATTCCTGTTATTTCTGTTATTCCTGTCATTTCTGTTATTCTTTTCTTTTCTGTTATTTGTCTCATTCCCGTTATTTCTGTTATTCCTGTTATTCCTGTTGTTCTTTTCTTTTCTGTTATTCCTGTCATTCCTGTTATTTCTGTTATTCATATCATTCCTGTTATTCTTCTCTATTCTGTTATTCCTGGCATTCCAGTTATTGTATTATTTCTTGTTATCCCTGTCATTCCTGTTATTTCTCTCCTTCAAGTTATTCTTGTCATTCATATTAGTTACAGTGTGTCATTTATGTTATTCCTGTCTTCTGCCTTCTGTTATTCTTGAATTCCTGTCTGTCTTGTCATTCCTGTTATTCCTGTTATTCTTTTCTTTTCTGTTATTCCTGTCATTCCTGTTATTCTTCTCTATTCTGTTATTCCTGTCATTCCCGTTATTTTATTTCTTCCATTCCTATTATTGTTGTTTTTTTTCTTGTTGTTCATGTCATTCCTGTTATTTCTGTCATTTAATTTATTCTTGTCATTCCTGTAATTCCTGTCTTTTCTGTTATTAGTGCTCTTCCTGTTATTCTTGTCATTCTTGTTGTTTTATTCCCATCGTTTCTGTTATTCCTGCAATTCCTGTTTCTCCTGTTAATCATGTTATTCCTGTCATTCTTGCAATATTTCACAAATTTTACTGGAAATTTGTATAATATAGCACCTAAATTCAGTTTTCAAAACTGCGAACATTTCAAGTAGTCATTTGACTTTTGGTAAAAATCCAGTTTTGAAAAGGGAATCCTGCTAATGTGGATGAGTTTATAATCAAAGAAACATAAACATAATGTCTGAATGATTTATTCCATGAAGAGATTTTAGAGCAATAAACACAATTCCAGGACAGAGACATGTTTTTAAAACTTTCTGTAATGAATGTAGCTCCTCCGCTTTCCCGACGCAGAGCCGGTGTCCTGTATGTGTTTTGAACCCGAGGTTTCGTTGGCGTCGCTCTCTCACTGCACATACAGAAGGAGCTGCTGAAACAAAGTGTGTTTAATTTGATTATCTGCAGAGCGCTGACCTCGTCGTCGGAGGTAACTGAAGGCGGGGCGGCTGTGATTTGCATTTAGATTAATTGGTTCTGTGTCTTTATTCAAGTGAATACCTTGACTCTATACACACTCTCTCTCTCTCTCTCTCTCTCTCTCACACACACACACACACACACACACAAACACACGCCAAGCAGAATCATCAGCAAGTTAAAAGAGCCTCTCAGGCAGGACCTCCTCCATCCCACCACATCTGCTCTTGGCTTTTGTGTGTGTGTGTGTGTGTGTGTGTGTGTGTGTGTGTGTGTGTGGGAGTGGGACACTCCTCCACAACTAACCCTGAACTCTCGCTTGTGTAATTACATCGCTCACCTACCATATAACCTTTAATAGAGAATAACAGCCATCAGCTGTTGGCTAAATAACACCGCTAATACATTATTTGTTTGTGTGTGTGTGTGTGTGTGTGTGTGTGTGTGTGTGTGTGTGTGTGTGTGTGTGTCTTACTACACACTACTACCAAGTGTACACTCTGTAGCACGAAGAGCACAATTTGTCATTTTTTTAAACACTGGATCTGGTTCACTATGGACATGTCCCAAACCACTATATGGGTCACATACGTACGTTGTGTCCCCATCATCAGTCCACTGTGGACGTGTCCCAAACCACAAGTCCTACACTGTATGTAGGCCACGTAACCAACAGAATCAGAAAATCTATCACCACTCATCAGCCCAATTTGGACACATTCCAATCCACGCACACTAGTCATTATATAGTCCATAAATAAACACCACCAGGAATGTCTCATCATCATCATCATCATCATCATCATCAGTCCACTCGATACGTGTTCCAGTCCACATGCTACACTCACTACATCAGTCATATAAATACCATTACACATCTTATTATTATCAGTCCGCTGTGGACACGTCCCAAACCACTATGTGGGTCATATATGTCACACAAGTCCCACCATCATCAGTCTAGGGCACGTTTGGGACACTTCCAGCATGGACTGATGATAATGAGAACATGTCCCAAACCACAAGCCCTTCTGAGTATGTAGGCCACTTATTCACCATTACAAATGTCTCACCTTCAATCAGTCAAATTTGAACACGCCCTTCACCCTTTACTCCTTATATAGTGCACACAATGACAATCACCATCAGTTCTCATGCATGTGTCTCAAATCACACACCCTAATCACTAGACCTCATTATAACAATCACAAATGTCTCACCATCAACTATGGGCGTGTCCCAATCCACACACCCTACGCACATCTCACCATCCACTATGGGCGTGTCCCAATCCACACACCCTGCGCACATCTCACCATCCACTATGGGCGTGTCCCAATCCACACACCCTGCGCACATCTCGCCATCCACGATGGGTGTGTCCCAATCCACACACCCTGCGCACATCTCACCATCCACTATGGGCGTGTCCCAATCCACACACCCTAGACACATCTCACCATCCACTATGGGCGTGTCCCAATCCACACACCCTGTGCAATAAAACTATTTTATGGCGTAATTTTAAACCTGTAGCCTGCTTTGCTGCTAAACCATGTAGAAATTTATAGATGTGATGTCACATGATCAAGATTGTGATTGGCTAATGAAGCACACCCTAAGCTCCGCCCTCATTAGTCACGTTGTTAATTTCCCACCTGTCTGTAATGAAGTTTTTTTTTTTTTTTGGTTTAATCACGATCTCATACTCGTCCGAATCCAGCGCCGAGCTCGTAAATATTTATAAACTCATATATTATTGATGCTGTTTTATTTCTTTCTGGATGACAACAGTGAAACTGGAGGTAACGTTAAAATCTCTAAGCAGGAGCCTGATCAATTATTGAAGGAGACACGTTAAAGTGGACGTCGGTGCGAGTGTCAAGTGGCTCCATTACGAACCTTTCGCTCTCGCTACATAAATAAATGAACTAAAGTGCGAGGTGCGAGCGGATGGAGATAGGGCCAAGTCTGTAAATGGATTAGTCACGGCTGAACGCTTGATCTCCTCTGCATAATTGAACCTTGAGTAAAAGACTTCAACGTTGGGCAGCTGCTGAAAAATAAAAAAGCAAAAAAAACAGACGACGCTGCTGTTTTTTTTTTTTTTCAAATGAAAGGGGAACAATGCAATTATTATATTAAATGGCCTCAGAGGTCAAAAGCATCCAGATTGAGCCTGGTTTTGCTGTTTGTTTGTTTATTTATTTATTTATTTATTTACAGATAATTACTTCGATTAAGTCTGTTATCAACTACTCATATGCTAGTCGTAGCTTTGGTGATTGAGCAGAGAGAGAATATTACTGTTACGATGATGGGAGGTGGATTGTGGAAGACCCACTTCCTGTTATTCCTGTCATTCCTGTTATTCCCGTCATTTATGTTATACTTGTCATTCATGTCATTTCTCTCACTCATTATTTTCCATCGTTTTTGTTATTTCTGTCATTCCTGTTATGACTTCCATTCCCATTATCTGTCTTTTCTGTCATTCCTGTTATCTCTGTCATTCCCGTCTTTTCTGTCATTCCTGTTATGACTTCCATTCCCATTATCTCTGTCATTCCCGTCTTTTCTGTCATTCCCATCTTTTGTCATTCCTGTTATCTCTGTCATTCCTGTCTTTTCTGTCATTCCCGTCTTTTCTGTCATTCCTGTTATCTCTGTCATTCCTGTCTTTTCTGTCATTCCCGTCTTTTCTGTCATTCCTGTTATCTCTGTCATTCCTGTCTTTTCTGTCATTCCTGTTATCTGTGTCAGTCCTGTTATTCCTGTCATTCTTGTATTTTCTGTCATTCCTGCAACATTTCACATATTGACAAACAATTTACACACCTTTACGCAAGCTTACTGGAACAAAAATTTTGTATATATTTGTAAAATATAGCATTTAAATTTAGTTCAAACTTCAAAAAATGGCAAAAAGGCAACAAACCGTATTTTATTTAATACTTGTGCAACATCTAAACTTGGCCCAAACTGTGTGTTTAGTTATTATTTTAGTCACAATTATGCTAAAAAGAAGATGTGATGAGTTTTTCTTCTTCTTCTTCTTCTTCTTTTTGTCGACCATATTGGCCCAACTGTACGTTATTTTAATGCATCATTTATGCAGGCAAAATAATTCAATTCAATTCAATTTTAATTTTATAGCTTTTAACAATGAACATTATCACAAAGCATCTTTACAGGTATTACATTTAAATAAGCAAGTAAGCAAGCAACATTTCAAATTTGGCCCAACTCTAAGTTTTTTTTTTAATGCTTCATAAAAAATCATGACTACAGTAATTACTTCGACAAGAGCACACAATGGGTTCTTTGTTGTTGTTGTTTTTCCCTTAATTTTCTTCTTTTTTCTATTTAAATTATGAGCCAAAAGTTGACCCAGGTTTTTTTTTTTAACTTCCACATTTAAGCAAACAAAAATCATCATAATTTGTACTTATTATTACAACAATATTACAACCAACTGTATCTAATTTAATGTTGGTGCAACATTTCAGTTTTGGCTTGTTTGCGTCCCTTGAGTGTGAATATCAGGAAAAGCAGCTCATGTTCTGGCCTGAGACTGACATCTAATTCAGGAGGACAAAGAAAATGAAAGTCAAGGTGTGCCGTATGCTTCCAAAAAAGACGTGAGAGAGAAAGAGTGAGAGATTCAGAAAAGATGAGAGTGAGACCCAGTAAAAGTGAGAGAACTACTTTAGCTCGGCTTGAAAACCTTTGTGTGCCTGAAAGTGGCTCGACAGAGCCGCGTTTCTCCCGACAGCGAAGAAGCACTTATCATCTCTCCTGTGGCGAACACCTCAGCATGGTGCATTGTGGGAAAGCGTGATTTTAAGCGTGTTCTGCTTCCATGACGGCGGCGTCAGAACCCATAAGAGCCACTCGGCTGTTCCTCTCACCGCGGCTCTGAGGAACTCCAGCAACATCTATCATTATTCCTAAGAAAAAGTAGAAGAAAAAAAGAAAGGCAACAAAGGAAACGGGAGTGCACTCGTGTGCCGAGTGTAATTTTCACATCATTCAACCTTCAGTGGTTTAACAAAAGACGAGGCTTTGATGTGAAAAAGTGCTCAGCTAAATCTCCTCCTGTAATATTAGCACCATTTTTTACTTTTAATTTCTTTTAAAGTGTCAATGCTGAATTGCTCACTGTTTCCAGATCAGTTCCCTCCGCACTATTCCCTACTGAATAAAAACGTTTCTAACCCTCATTAATATAATATTTAATCATTAATATTAAAGTAGCTCATATTAAAATTGGTCTGTATTATTTTATGTTTGCTTTTTGAAATCTAAAAAAATGGGTGTGGCTAAAATGTACTAGAATCCTGAACTGTGTGACATGGCTAGATTTTGTTCTGATCCTACACACACAACCCCGCCCCTAGCTCCGCCTCAATCCTGCCCCAACACCTTGTAAAACCCACCCCAATCACACCCATAACCCCGCCCCTAACCTCACCTCAGTCCTGTCCCTAACACCTCCTTAACCCCACCCCGATCCCACCCCTAACCTCACCTGTATCCTGCCCCTAACACTTTCTAACCCCACCCCTAATCTCACCTTAATCCCACAATCCTAACACTTCCTTAACCCCACCCCTAATCTCACCTTAATCCCTCAATCCTAACACTTCCTTAACCCCACCCGATCCCACCCATAACCACACCCCTAATATCACCTTAATCCCTCAATCCTAACACTTCCTTAACCCCACCCGATCTCACCCATAACCCCACCCCTAACCTCACCTTAATCCCTCAATCCTAACACTTCCACCCATAACTTTACCCCAAACCCTCCCCAAACTCACCTTAATCCTGCCCCTAACACCTCTTTAACACCACCCTGATTACACCCATAATTCAAAAGGGCATAACCCTGCCCTTAACCCCAACCAAAACACCCGTCCTTAACTTCACCCCAAGACCACCAATAAACTTAACCCCAACCCCACCCTTAACTTCACCTCACTCCTGCCCCAACATCTACTTAACCCAGCCCCGATCCCACCCCTAACCTTTCCCCTAATCCCACCTCAATTCTGCCCCTAACACTTCCTTAACCCCATTCCAATCATACCCATAACCCTGGTCTACCACCACCCCGAATCCTGCCTCAATCCTGCCCACAACACCTACTTAACCGCACCCCGATCCCACCCCTAACCTCACCCTAACCCTGCTCCTAAACCCTGTCGATTTATACTTACATCTGTGGATTTATCCATGAAGTTAGTTCCATGAATCCATGAAGTTAGTTCCATGAATCCATGAAGTTAGTTCCATGAATCCATGAAGTTAGTTCCTGTTCTTACTTATGTTACAGCAGATATAAACAGTCGTTCTTTCACCAGCCTCTCTTTTGATCTCTCTTTTGACATTAACAAGATAAAAAAAAAAAAAAAACTTATGTAAAAGTTACATCTTTACTTCTGACTGTTAAAAAGAGCTGACACTGGAGACTCCTTACCGAAAACTTCACCACATCAACGATTAACATATTATAATGAGCAAATTAATACAAACCAGGGGTTTGGCTTGCAGAGGGAACTACTGTCGAAAATGTGTGTGTGTGTGTGTGTGTGTGTGTGTGTGTGTGTGTAATCTCTTACAGAAACCTCATGATCATTGCCACCTGATGGTGTGATCCTCACACTCCCTGCTTCTCCAGAGCACATAACTCTCTCAGACGCTCTATTATAAATGCTATAAAACAGTGTCATATTTCGCTGAGGGCTGCAGATATGACTCCGGGAGGATTACTGATAAATGTCACACACTAGAGCACTTGACTTTATCCGTTTTATCACTTATACTTGATTCATTTAAGTACCAATAACAATATAGGTTTTATTAAGAACACCTGGACACCTGTTCATTCATGGAATCAACCAGAAGTGCAATGCATAATATGATACAGATAGAGATCCAGAGCTTCAGTTAATGCTCATATTAAACATCAGAATGTTGAAAAAAATGTGATTTCAGCAGCATGGTTGTTGGTGCCAGTTTGAGTGTTTCAGAAAATCTCCTGGGATTTTCACACACAGCAAGATGTTGCGAAAAACAGAACATTTTCTGTGAGTGGACACACCTTGCTGATGAGAGAGGTCAGAGAAGAACGCTCAAATAGCCACTCGTTACAACCGTGGTGAGCAGAAAAGCATCTCAGAATGCACAACCTATCGAACCTTGAGACTGAACAGCAGAGCACACTGGGTTCCACACATGTTAAGAACAGGAATCTGAGTTCATGGTTAGAGGTAAAGCTGTAACTATAAGTATCTTCAGGACAGAGGAGTAGTGGTTTCTCAGTAGCATGACAAGCTGCGTTTTGTTTTGTTTTTCCTAACTTCAAGATAGAGAAAAAAAAAGAGAAGCTGGTGAGGGAAAGCTGCTCCACAACATTAAATGTAACTATAAACTGATAAATTGTACGATTTGTTGTTCTAATAAATAAACCATTGAAATCACTGGCAAATTGCTGTGATACAAAAGGGCTTGAGAGGTAAAGAATTTCGTGAAGCTAATCATTTGGATTTGCATAGAAATAAGAAATTTAAATGGTGCTTGGCCCCCTTTCCACGCGCACACTTACACAGAAAATGAATGGTCATTTGCTTGTTCTTGGAAAAGCAGGTTTTGCCTCCGGCCCTCGCTAATTTGTGGCTCGTTGGAAACTCATAGAAAGCTCGTAGAAAACTCGTAGCTCCCTCGTAGCTCATAGACTTTGAAAAAAGTGGAAGAACATTTAGATAAAGAAGAAAAAAGGCATTTAAGACTGGCATATTTTAAGTATGTGAGGAAATATCTTATTATAAGTTACGATATTCTATATTTTATTTTTTTTAAAAGTGAACACACGGTGTTAATTATTACCTCGTAATGAGGACTTGATCCGCACATCCCTATTGCGTTCAATCAATACGACACTTCATTGCTGAGGACTGATCACTTTTACAGCCTGTTTGTCTATTTTATTATAGTAACACTCACGCTAATACTTTCCACTTCTCTTTCTGTCTCTCTCCTCTTTAGCAGTTTGTTTTTGATGATCGTTCGCTCCGAGTAAAACCTGATGGAGCTCTCAGCGCCGTAATCCGCTTAACTAAAATTCAATTTGCAGGAAGCGGAGAGCTCTTTAAAGACAGCGGCCTTATCGGCCTCTCGGCCCCGCAGTACTAAAGCGCCGTAATTACTCTTCCTCTTCATCCATAGCCACCATTTCAGGGTTTAACGGAGTCCTTCAATCTGTTTTCATTATTTTCTATGGACTCACATTGGCCTGAGACTGGTGTGCTAATGGGTGTAAAGATGTGAGCAGAGCCGTGCGCTCGATAGGAACAGAATGAAAGTGTGCTAGACTGTGTTCAAGCCCAACGTTAACACTCATAATGGAGGATATTTTGTGGGGAAAGCCGAGCAAATGAATAATTGAAAGCGTACATAAAACAGGAAATAAGATGTTTCAATTAGGGGGTTCATTTACTTTTTATTCATCTTGTTCACACAGTAATATTTCATTGAACCTAGCATTTATTCCAGGATAAGAAACTACATTATGAATAAACACATACTTTACTAGTAAATGATGTTATAATATAATAATAGTAATAATATATATATATATATATATATATATATATCAAGAAGGTTGCAGTATCCTATATTTGAGATTTAACTGTAAAATATATGTATTAGCTTCATATATGATTAAGTATTATAATTATAATTAAGCATAATTTGACAAGTTATACGATTTTGAAGAAATGACAGTAACAACAGAGTTACGTGTGTTTCATCTGACCCTCATACCACAGCACTGTTGAATTCTTGATTCTGATTGGTCGGAAGGTGTCGGTAACTTTTCTCTAACAGCAGCTCTGACAGCAATGCAGCTGCAGATCACAGGTTTGCATTAATGCGCGGGTCCTAACACGTTATTGTTTCTATAGTAACAGCTCATTCACGGCAAACGCTCCAGGAATAATACGAATATTAAAAATGTGTAATTGTTGATATCGTGAAGCTTTCTGATCCGATTATGGAAGGAGTCTCCAGTGCCAGCGCTTTGTAACAGTCAGAGGTAGAGCTTTAACTTTAGGTTTTCTGACTTCTTCAGGACAGAGGAGTTTATCCTGATTTTTTTTTTTTGTTATATTAACATCAATAAATTAAATGAAAGTTCATCACAGTGGATATTATTGGCGCCCCGTGTGAGGAGAAAAGAGAGAGAGAGAGAGAGAAAAGAGAAGCTGGTGAGGGAAAGACTGTTTTACAGCATTCAATGTATCTTTAAATGGATAAAAAGCACGACGTGCCACCCTTTAATTATGTTTCTGGAAACTTTCTGTGGCATAAGCAGAATAAAACACGTGCGGTTTTAGGAAAATATTCAACTTCAGGGTGGTAACAGTAACTCCGCGTCATCACATCGTCTCATCACTGATTATTTTCCTATAACAGCAGCACACGGTGTGTTTTATTGTCACTTCACGCTTGATAAAAGTAGTATTTATGACTGATGTCTGTGGCAATATGTCTATAGAAACGTTTGTCATTCTATTATTGAATTGTAATGATATAATAATATAATGAAATATAATAATTATTATTACAATTATACTATAGGTTACAGAGTAAAAGTTATATTTAAAAAAAAACTCTGACTACACACACACACACACGAGATAATGCAGGAAATGTTCTGCCTTCTTCATCTCATTCATCCGAACCATGACTAGTTTGTCTTGCGGCGCTGTTCTCAGGAGGATTTCTGTTTTTTTTTCTGTCCTTCTCACTGCAGAACGATGCCCAGCTGCCAGGATGTAAGTCACAGACGCACTCCGGTTCTGTCGCCTCCAGCTACCGTGACTCGTTCTGCTGTAAAATCAGGCGTCCACGCCATGTGCACCGCATCCAAACGACTTCCATCTCGCAAAATAATGCAGGTTAGCGTGTGTCCTGCTTTCAGTGGTGCTGTAGATAACCGGATATCTGCATAATTACCCATGATGCATTATGATGGATAAATAAGCAGATGAAGAGTTTTTTTTTCTTTCTTTCAGACCACCTCAGGCGGATGTGGGTAGAGGGGGTGCCAATATTTTGTGCAGAGCAACAATCAGAGGACGTAATTGCAAACCTATATGCAGACATTTTCCCAGTAATGATAAACCTTCAAATTAAAATAACAATATATACAATATAAATACATTTTCCTAAGAGAAAGTATTCTTTAATAATAAACGACAAGTAGCTTTTATTTCATTATAAACTTCATTACAGTTTTTTTTAGATATGAATGTTATAATTTTTAGTAGCAATTCTTTCCATAAATAGAATATAAAATGGAAAAGAACTAGCTGTTTGTGGTCGACGATGAAATTCAGATGCCGCTGCATTAATTTATGGTTTATTTTATTCTTTTCTGATTCTTTTATATCTTATAATATTATAATTTTAATATTGTGGAATAAAAAAATGCTCTTCAGTAATAATTGACGAGTAAAGAAACAATTGAATTATCATTTTTAACATTGCATTTTATATTCCTTCATGAAACTATTATAAGGTTTTTATTTCAGATTTTATAATTATATATATATATATATATATATATATATATATATATATATATATATATATATATATATATATATATATAT
>CM074943.1:12538750-12550273 GCA_037576815.1 Pangasius larnaudii | reverse complement strand
AAAATACAAATAAAATAATAAAAAACCAGCTCATTAAATTAAAACAACTGAATAAGATACTAGATACTACATACTAGATACTAGCTAGCTAGTTATTTAATAAAAAATACAAATAAAATAATAAAAAACCAGCTCATTAAATTAAAACAACTGAATAAGATACTAGATACTACATACTAGTTAGCAAGTTAAATAAAATCAACTAAACAAAATACAGTAAAATAAAAAAACATTGAAAAAGATACTAGCTGGTTAACATGTTGAATAAAAACACCTGAACAACATACCAGATATTAGCTAGAGAGTTTAATTAAATAAATAAATAAATAAATAAATACAATAAAATAAAATAAAACAACTGAACAAGATACTAGATACTAGCTAGAGAGGTTAATAAAAAATAACCAAACACAATGCAATAAAACAAAAATAAAAACAAAAGAACAAGACACTAGACACAACTAAAAATACAAAAAATAAAATAAAAACAACTGAACAAGTTTCTAGCTAGCTGCAATACTAGATACTAGCTAGTTAACCACTAACTTTTTTCCATTTCAATTGCATTAACAAGCAGAAGCAAACTACTAATTAGCACTGATTTCTTCCTGGTGTTTTGGGCCTTTCTGCTTATTTCTTTTTTGCGTTTTTCTGCCCCAGATACGGACGCTTCGCGACTGCCGCTTCTTCGCGATCTTCTCACGCAAGTCACGTTAGTTCAATTCGATATTAAAGCTAGTTAGCCTGCTCTTTAACATCACTGTTCAATGGTTGGCTCTAACATTACATTAAGCGGCTCATATTTTGCTTTTCTGTCGCAGGCTCGAGGGGAAAAAAAACAAAGAAATAACAAAGACGCATCCTTCTGTCACGAAGCTCCAGCACGTTAACCATCATGTACCTCGAGCGCGAGCGAAAATAACTGTAATGCTTCCTTATTTTGCCCAAGAGCTTCGAAAAGAAAATGATGCATTCATATCGCTGGCGCTTTTTTACCGAACAATTTACTTTGTTATCTGAAATATATATATTTATGCTGTAAAAAAAAAGAAGAAGAAAATAGGAAAACAAAAAATTGGTTAAATCACCTGCCTTACAAAAGAATTTGTCAGGTGATGAACTGCTGTTTACGCAGTGGTTGCGGTTTAAACTGCATTAATGCAGAGGCGAAACACTGAGATATAAGAAATGATTAAACACGACCTGTTCCAGTGTCAGCGCTTTGTAGCAATCAGAGATTAAAAAAAAAAAAAAAGAAACAAGTTTACGCTTTAGGATAAAAACTGACATTTTGACGTATAATACTTTTTTTAAACAAATTCATCATATTTATATTTATATTATCTATAAATATGGGCTGAAATTTCTCAGTGTATTTGATACAATGCTAAATGTGCCTGTGTAGTAAAGGGCGTGTGTGTGTGTGTGTGTGTGTGTGTGTGTGTGTGTGTGTGTGTGTTGTGAGTCCTGCAGTTCTCCATCTGGCTCTGGTCTTTCAAGTGTGGCATAAATATGCTGAATCTCACCATGGACCCATACGTGCGCACACACACACACACACACACACACACACATACACACACACACACACACACACACACACACACTGATCTTTGTTTACTGCCTCACAGCTGATCTTTGTTTACCGCCGGCCTCACACATGTCGACCCTCTCAGCGATGATGCAGCGTTTGGGATTGCGAGTCATCCCACACACACACACACACACAAACACACACACACACACACACGCTTTCAAATGCCAGGCTGAATCACCATGAGATCTTAACCCTTATGTTCATGTCATAATTTTTTTGCATTTGAAACGTCATCTTGTTGATCTGTTTCTGGTTTATTCGTCTCTTCACGTTCGGAAAACATCAGTCTGGTTTTATTTGACTGAAAATATTCCCAGGAGCATTGCCAAGATGGCCGCCGAGCGGACAGGCTTTACCAGCAGCACGATGAAAACAGGCAGAATTTGAGGTTTCATTTTTAAAGCGTTAAACACTCCGAAAAGTTACATACGTTATAGTTTCTATAGTAACACCTCCCTCACAGGGACTTGTAGCGCAGATGCTAGACATAATCCGACACTAATAATAAACAGATTTTTTTTTTAAAAATGTGTAAAAGTAAAACGTGTAATTGTTGATGTTTTTTGTTACGTAAGTGCTTTGTATCAGTTAGGGTGTTGTGCAAAGTTTATCAGCACAGGAAAGACTTCAGGACAGAGAGAGAGAGAGAGAGAGAGAGAGAGAGAGAGAGAGAGAGAGAGAGAGAGACCGAGGGCACCACTGTTTATCGCAGCTTTAACGTAAGTGAGAACAGGAACTAACTCGTCTCTCAGACGATCCACAACATTAAATCTAATTATAATCCATTAAAATGTGCGACTTTTCATACATTCATAAATGAAAACGTTTTAATCGTTGGCAAATCACTGCAGTATAAGCGGAATAACACACTCCACGCCGCGCTGTTATACGAAAATAATGTCGCGTGTTTTAATTCCTTACATAGTCATTAACTCGATCTGAAAATGTCCGTTATCGTTTCCTTTCTGGTTCCTGGATCCTCTGATGGCTGATGGAAGTAAAAAAGAAAAAAATAAAACATTGACACATCACCTTGTCTTCAGGTTTACAAACACCAGCCATTTTAAAAACTTTTACTTGATATTTCATCACACACACACACACACGCACACACACACACACACACACACACACCCTTTCTCTCTCTCTCTCTCTCTGTGAGAGAAATACCATTTTAAACACGATTCTTTACTACAGAGGCAAATCTTGGAGAAATTGCCGTTTTTGACTTCAATAACACCAACAAAAAACTGCTATTCGCATTACAGCTCCAATCTTCTTTACAGATGTTTCTACGGTAACGTAGAAACGTTTCCACTTCCTGCTTACAATAAATGTGAGGTCAAAATGCCATCTTATTACTGTCTCGTGTTTATTCGCATTATAGTTAACAGATACGGAAAAGAGCTACAAAGGTTACAATCAAGGTTGGGGGCGGAGGTAGAATTTCTTATAAAATCTTACAAAATCACCGTTATTCATGAAAAACTTGGTGGGAAAATCAGCAACAACAACAAAAAAAAACACCCCGCAGTTGTTAGAGGATTTGCGATTTAGCTATAAATGATCCATGCAGCGAGTTCATTGTGTGCTTCATCTGTTCACTCTTTAATGAAGTAAACAGCAGCTCATCAAGGCAACATGCGGAGCAGAGCCACTTTCTGACGTCCGAGTGGTGAAATTTTGCAAAAAAAAAAAGTCAACAACCAACAATTAACGTGATTTGCGAGGCTGCGCGACTTATTTGACTAATTAACTGTCAAGTAAGGGCTGTGGAGAGGGGAAAAAACAGGGCTAATGAGAATCTGGATTGGGAGCTGAGCGGAGAAAGCTTGGTTTATTGAAGAGGGAATCGGGAGAATGTGTGTGTGTGTGTGTGTGTGTGTTGCGAAGGTCATCTCTCACATGGCTTATGATGTAATTACAATAACTTCATTAATATTAATTACACATGTACGTAGTTCGGAATATGCACATACTACACTTCCCATGTTTATGCACACGTTTATATCATGATACATTAGATCTTCAGGCTGTATTACTTTGACAATATATCCATTTGTTCTCCAAATATTTTCTGTACTTTTCTATACAGGTCTGAAAATGAGTGCCATTAAATTCCATATTCAATTCCACACAAATTGAGCCAAACTAGAGAGCCCTAGAAACATGTCCTTATTTTGTCTTCTATCCGAATTTGAGTTAATTGAGAAATTGGACTAAAACATTTGCGAATAAAGCACCGTTTCCATCCCACGTGTTCAAGAGAACAAAACTGTCACTTATAAATTATTGTCACTGTATAAATTATACAATACAAACAGAAGTTGCTGCAACCTGGGAAGCCGCTGTGGCTCTTTTTTTTCCCCCAATAAGTAACTAATAAATGACTTGCAAACCTCATGTTATCTCGCGATCGGTTGCGGACGCTTGATATTTGGGAAGGGACTCGTGTGAGACAGTTCTGCCAGGTAATTATACCAAATCATTTGACTCAGGCATTTCAGAATGACAAAAACCACATTTAAGATGCTGCGCAACGACATTGGGCCACTGGTCTCGCTCTCCGCCATTTTTACTTTTCCAGCCCAATTATCCAATCACGTGATTTGCTGAGGCAAAGTCACATGACTATTTTGATGCGCACTGAGGAATTTATTTGGTAATTGTGTTTCCAGCAGAGTTGATGCGCATGTCCTCTTATCGAATAAAAAAAAATTATCCGTCCTAATTGAGCGCATGAGTTTTTTAAGATGCATTTTAAAGATTTGATCACTTCTGGTGTTTCCATCCAGCATTTTTATTTAATGCGAAATCCCAAAATCTGTATAAAAATATGTAGACGGAAACATAGCTACTGACTATATCTCCAAAGTGATAGTAATTCACAAATATGTTGCCTACCTAGGCAGCCTAATCAGGGGGTTACTGATGATAATTCACCCCATTTGGAAAATTCCCATTGGTGTTTTTTTTTTTTTTAATGTAAATTGAGATTCAGTTGGAATCCCAGGATAAACTTCGACCCATTGCATTGCATTAGGAGTTTATAGTAGGTTCAGACTACAGGAACTAACGTACTGCAACATAAAATGTAACTAAAAATGGATTAAAAAAAATGATGTTTTGTTCATTTAGGAGTTTATACTATATTGGTATCTCACAATCCAATTGGATTTTTATACCTTTTGAAATATAGACTGATTTCCATAGGGTTCCTTTTGGATTTTTATGCTTTAGTCATAAATGTGAAATATACAATACATTCAACTGTCTTACACATACAGCGATCCGAGACTTACATGGAGTTTATAACATAAGCTGGAGTTTTATTGGGATTTTATGTGACATCCTGGACTTTCCCGATTTTCAGATTTCCAGATTTTCTGCCATTCTGATTTTACATGACTTTAGGCTAAGCTGGAATTTTATTATGGTGCCATATTTATATATATATATATATATATATATATATATATATATATATATATATATTACAGCATACAATAGGGAAGGCCATAAAGAGTTTACACTGGGTTTCCATGACAACCCATAAACAAATATAAATCCCACACCATCCTTTGCACCAAGCGTTAGCATCCTGGCCTGCATATTATCCAGAGTTATATCACACTATATATGACAACAGCTAGTCATAGCCACACACACACACACACACACACACACACACACTACCAGGCATGAGCATAGTAATCAAGCCATAATTCATCGAAGCCAAAAAGTCAGAGATGCAGTAATTTCCCATCACCACAGACAACTTTGGGCTGCTTTCCCAGACACAGATTAAGCCCTAGGCCATGTCTAAATTACAGTATCATAAAATGCTGAGCTTGATTACGCACTGGAAATCCATTTTAGCTGAGATCCAGGCTTAACATGTGTGTGTGTGTGTGTGTGTGTGTGTAGGATGCTGATCTCGCTCATCTCTTTCATAGTATTCTCCAGCATTATTTTCTACCTAGCACGCTAATCAGCTGTTTTTCTTTCTCTTTTCCTCTTCGCACGAACGAGCACTTTCACATCCAAATCCAAAGCCAAACAACAGGAAGCTTTTTCATTAAACCTAATATAATTCACGTCGGAGTTCTCGTTAATATTCAATTACACCGTCTCCGAATAAGAGTTAATTTCATTTCTCATTAGTGAGAACCTAATTAGCTAATTAGCTTCCACGCTGAAGAAGGAAGTTTCAGTCGAGCCTTAACGCGAGTGTCTCTGACCCGGGTTTTTGCGAAGACTTACGGATCCCTGAAGCTGGAAACCCAGAATTACTCGCGGCGTAGACGAGAAAGATAATTACGGACTTCCAAAAAGGAAAAGCCACCGCTTTCCATTTTCGGCCGCTGAAATTGCGACCAGGCTTCAGAGTTATTACAGCACGAAGTTCAATCACACAATGCAGAGAGAGGAAACCTGAATTTTCAGGCTCTTTTGGAAGCATGTTACGGGATTGTATATGAGGACACATCTCATCTCTCATGGCTGCGTCTCAAACTGTCCTCTTCTCTCTATGCTCTGTGGCTGGAGAATTCTGGATCCTGATTGGTCAGAAGGTTGATTATAGCATGGGAATTTATTAAGGGATGAATCGATATTAGCCATACTGCGCTAAGCACAATTATGTCAGTATTAACGCTTACAAATGCCAAGTTGTTGATTCAGAAATGTACCAAAAGATGACAAAGTGTCAATTTAGCTACATTGTGTTTTGTTGTTTGAGTTATGTACCATGATCACTAGCTAACTGCTAATACGCTAGCTCCTGAATAGGCTAATCTCAGAGCTAGAACAATCTGTCTCAAAACACAAAGTCCAAAAAACAAACATGATTAACGATTTGGTTCACAGGACAAAACAACGTCGTGCGTGTCCGCTAACTCCAGCTTCCTCTCAGAAAACAGTCTTAATGAAGAGCGGAGAAAGAGACATAGATCTTCCTGATAGGATTAAAGCACGACAATCACTAACAATTACGCCGGTCTAATTGAAAGCCTTCATCGAGACATCGCTGATTAGCCAATTAGACAGTCGTGAGCACAGAGGCACACGTTCCATTCAGAGGTGATACAAATCAGTAGCGCACATTAGCCTAGCGATGTGCTGATAACAGATTATCTTGCCAGTACACACACACACACTTTAATGAGTTTATCAACTCATCAAACTGCCCAAGGTGATTATAGGAGATAGAGAGCGGTTTTGTGAGGCATCTCACACACACACACACACACACACACACACACACACACTGCTGTCATGCCAATGCTAGCAACACGACAAAGACGCTAACACTGTTACCTACGATAGATTCATATAGATCTTATATGTAATAGAAGACTAAACATTTATTTGGTCTACGTAAACACGGTTCCTCTTTACAACCAAAAGATATCATCTTTGTGTACGTGTTACATCGGATCTTCATTTAAAATTTCCAGAAGTGAAAAGAAAATCTGCCGGTGCACAGACAGCTAATAGACTGTTTTCATTTCAGCCCACAAGCCAGCCATTACTGTTAGCTCTCGTCTCTGTGTTGATGGGTACTCAATATATTCGATTTTGCGGTTTGTGGTTAATGTGGTAGATGTAAAACTGATGAAAGAGTCTTGTGGGTAAAAAAAAAAAAAACATTTGAAAGTCTGAATTTGGACCTTAGACGAGGTCTGAAAAGCTCAAAACATCAGAAGGAGAATTCCTGCAGAAAACTAGCAAGAATATCATACAAACATTAGGAATCGCTAATCCTGCTTGCTAGCCGCTAGTCTGTAGTAGGAAATGCATAGTCGTGGCGGTGGGGGAAATTTTGTTTATTAAAATTGAATTATTTTATTTATAAAAATTGGTATGTTTGGTGGCCACTCTACATAATATAAAGCTAATATTAAAAATGTGTAGCCATTTGAAAGAGAAAAAAGGTATAATCGTTGATGGTGAATTTATGGAAGGAGTCTCCAGTGTCAGTGCTTTGTAACAGTCAGAGGTAAAGATGTAACTTTTCCAACAGTTTCTCCGTAACATGACAAGCTGTGTATTATTATTATTATTGTTATTATTATTATTATTATTATTATTATTATAAGAGAGAAGAAAGAGAGGCTGGTGAGGGAGCGAGTCTTTACAGAGTATCTAATATAACGTAAGTGAATAACTTGTTTCACGAACTTTTCACAACATTCAACGTAACATATACTTACAGTACACGACGTTCTTTAATAAAAAAAAAATTTTAATCGTTGGGAGATTGCTGTGGTATAAGAGTAGATTATTTTCCTGATGTGTTTAATCTCCTTAATTATTGCACCGTTGTTGTTGTTTTTTTTAAAAACAGTGTAGTCTGAAAGCAGTATTTGAGCATATTAATATGTAGCTTTAACTCGGAAAACAACGACTAGTTAAGTACTTTTTTCGAACTACTGGTTGACTAGTTCAGTCTGTCAAGCTAGCAAGGGTATTTTCGTTTTCTAATCTGAGAAAACATTTGCGCTGAAGAAAACTTCGCCAGAGAAATGGGCTTCTTTATTGAGAAAGCAGCAGGAAGCATGACAGGTAAGTAATGTCGGATTTAGTCGTAGCCTCAAACTTTTGGAGGCTTCTGTATGCACACAGACTCATCTCCTCGATCCCTGGGGTCAGTTTCATAAATCCCCGTGCCCTGCTGCAGCGTTACTGTATGCAGACAGATGAAGAGCGATGAAACTCATATCTACAAATGCCACGAGAGCGCTTTAGCCGCATCCATTTGCACGTTTGAATAATTCATACCAGAGTAAGATTGATTTTGCCTCGATCACATAATACTCACGGTAATCTTTGGCACGACTTGGCACTTTCCCGCTGGGAAACCTGCAGAATACGCAACATGGCTGAGTCAGAGAGAGCAAAAGCGTGTGTGTGTGTGTGTGTGTGTGCGCGCGCTGCAGGCTTTTCTGTATTAATGCCTTATTACAGATAATTCAGCACCTTCAGAGGGGTTGGTGTCGCTCTGGAAAACATCAGCCTGTCACATTCAACCTCCTTCATGTTCAATTTACAGCAGCCTTCAACTGCTTACTCTTTTCCTGAACCTGGATTTAACTGGCTTTTTTAGCAGCCCTGGAATTTACAACCTTCCAGTTACCCAAAGTTTTAATCAAAGGCCTGCATTAATATAACGATTAACTTATAGACTGTAATTTATTTTTATTGTTGCTGTAATTGCTGCTTTTGCATAGCTCTCAGTTATCTATCTATTTATCTATCTATAATTGAATGCAAAACTGAATTTGGCAGGACTTTCATTAATGGCAACGTTCATAAGGCTACATAAAACCTACATAAGCCCCTTCTGGCAATTCACATAAATCTATGCAAACATTTAAAAAGGCTGATTTCCAATTATTAGAGAATATTTTGTTGCACTTTACTTCAGGACGGTGTTTATAAAGCAACATGGCAATTGAATTAGCCCTTTATGACAACTTTATAACCTAAACCTACATATATATTTATAAAGGATCATTCCAACAGATGTCAGCTGCTGTAAAGATGGCTTTTGTCAATTGTTATATCAGTATTTTGTATTATAATCAAAATAAACCACTTAGAAATTGAATTAATTGAAAATTGAAGTGCTTACAAGGCTACATAAAACCTACACAAGCCCTTCATGGCAATTCACATAAATGTACATAAACATTTGATAAAAGGGTGATTTGATGATATTTGGTAGCGCTTTACTTAAGGAGGGTGTTCATACTGTTTATTAGCCCTTTACGACAACTGTATCACCTAGACCTACATAAATATTTATAAAGCTTTATTCCAACAGGCATCAGCTGTTATAAAGACTGTTTTTGTCAAAAAATATTAGAGACAGTTATAAAGGTAAAGAGTGGACAATTTATTACAGAATATTTGGTACAGTGTTCAAAGGACTTTGTGATGCATGCATTAGACCTTTACGACAACTGATCTAAACCTACATAAATATTTATAAAGCGTCATTCTAACATGCGCCAGCTGTTATAAAGACAATGTGGAGGTTGGAGAGAGTTATAATGGCAAAGAGTGAACCTGTTGTTAGAGAATATTTGGTAGCACTTTACTTACGTATAGTGTTCATAGAGCTACATAAAGCCTACACAAGCCCTTTATGGAAATTCAAGTACATCTACATAAACATTTACAAATGGTGTCAGATGGCATAAGAATTACGAGGGTTGGAGACAAGAGTGCATTAGCCGTTTATGACAATCTTACGACTTAAAGCTACATAAATATTTAGAAAAGCTTATTCCAACAGGCATCAGCTGTTATAAAGATTCCATTTGTTAATTGATGTTTTATTGTAATGTAAAAATATTAGATATATTCAAGTTTTTTTTTTGTTTTTTGTTTTTTTTTTACAGCTGAAGGTTATTACAGACATTTTAGCACCAAGACTAAAAACTTCAGCTATATGAGAGAGAGCCGTGCTGTATCTTCAGGCCACAAACACACACACACACACACACACACACACACACACACACACACACACACATTCAGCTCTGATATTAAGGCTAAACAGGTCATGTTCACATTATCAAAGGACACTGTGACTGATAAAGAGCGAAAGGCAGAGAAATGTAATTAAAACCACAGTTGGAATATATGGCTATAGATAAGCCAAAGAGGCTTCTAAGACTTTTCTTTTTTTTTTTTTATGTCATTCTGTAATCAATACCCAAGGCCTCCAATTTAAAATTTCTCCTCGGCAGATAAACATGCTGTCTTGCAGCTCTGGGTTTGTTGAAATTAAATATAAAATATGAGTGAAAAAAAACAGATCCTCCATGATGGATGGGTCAACATGTGGCCTGGGAATGAGAGAATCAATCAGGCTGATTATTTATTTAGAGAACGCACCCTTTCTGTCTCAGGCACGCTTACAGAGAAGAGCGATTTCACCAGCTGCACCAGCATCTGTCATTTTTAACAGCACCTATTTAAATATAGATAAGATGAATATGACTTATGATGGAAGTTTCTGTTGCGTTTTACTGTGAGATGCTATTTGAACATCATTAAGGAAAGTATATAATAATTAAGGCGGTTTTTACGAGAACCTATTTTTAAAGGATGTAGTGAAATATGTATAACACGCAACTACATTGTGTTGCTTTGGTGTAAAAGGTGGGGATAAAATACTGAAAAAAAGACTCCACCTGAATAAAATTGACTATAATTGAGTGCTAACAGATTTAAAGGCATTGTAGAAGTACAGTGACGGTGGAAATGGGACAAAATCATCAAAAACATGAACATTTACCTCAGAAGTGTTGATAAATTGCTAAAAAAAAAAAAAAAATGACTTCATATGACTAAAATTACAGTTTAATTACACTTAGCCTTGACCTCTATCTAATCTAAATGTACCGTGACAGTGGAAATGACACCGAATTGTTGAGAACATCAACATTTCTCTCAGATGTGTGGATAAATTGCCAGGAAAAGACTCCATGTGGCTATAATTACAATTTAATTACACTTAGCATCAAAGTAAAGGCACAGTGATTAGGGAAATGAAACAAAATTGTCAAGAATATAAACATTTATATCAGATGTGTTGATCAATTACCAAGAAAAGACTGCATGTAATTAATGGTATGATTTAATCACACTTAGCGTTTGGTATGACATCAATGTAAAGACACAATGGCAGTGGAAATGACACAAAATTGTCCAGAACGTCAACTTTTACCTCAGATGTGTTGGTAAATTACTAAGAAACGACTTCATATGACTAGAATTACACATTAACTACACTTAGCAACGATATAGCATTGATGTAAAGGCAGAGTAAAAGTACTGTGGCAGTGGAAATGAGACAAAATTGTCCAGAACATCAACATTTACCTCAGAGGTGTTGATAAATTACTAAGAAA
>CM074943.1:12501157-12514621 GCA_037576815.1 Pangasius larnaudii | reverse complement strand
TTCTGTAGAGATTTCTCTTGGCTAACATTTTCAAACATGCTAGCATGCTAGTTCTCCTTAAACATATCTTCTTTTTTGCAAAAGAACACATTTAAAGGTCAGTTAACATAAATCCTGGTCTACATATTAATTTACACATTTTCACTTAAGGTCAGTTTTGCTAACATTTTGAAAATTGCTAATATATGTCATGTAAATGCCAGATTTTCACATTTATTTGTTTGGGTTTTTTTTAGCTTTAAACAATTAAACACAACTTTTGCTTCAACATGGTGACCCTTTCACGTACTAGCATGCTAAAGCTTTGCTTATGTCAGCCATTATTCTGTCCTCTTTTTGTAAATTGCTTTCAGGATCCTCTTTTGTGAGGTCTCACAATACATCCTCTATTATAAGAGCTCACCCTCGTTTAGCTAAATGTCACTAGTTTTTTTTGATTAATGACATTAATCTGAGGTGATTAGCTGCAGGAGATTACATTCAATTAGACCTCATCAGGCCATAAAGCAAACTGATGACCTGCATGCACATGTGTAATGAGTCAAAGTGGCAGAGATAAAGTAGAAAACTAGGTGACAGATGCAAGCGTAAAGAAATCTGGAGCTTCTTGGGCTGTGTTCCAATACTGCAGTACTTTTACCCCTTAACTCATAGATGTTCCTGTCTTAAAGCTTGTTTGACTTAATTAGCTCAAGAAGGCAATGCTGTTTGGCGTCGCTTTTTTTTTAAATTTTTTTATTAGCAGTTGTTTATAAATTTGAATAGCAGCAATACAGTAATTAAATTAATGCCACCTGGGTGATTAGCCAGCTAATCTGGATGTTTATGGTTCACAGAAAATGGATGAGATTATGTCATAAACATATTATGTTTACTTTTCAAGATGTTGAAGTTTTAAAAGCACATCAAATGGACATTAAATACCAGCTAGCTAATGACTAAGGCTAATCATTTATCAAACTAGCTTCATATAGACATAATGTAAAGGTTCAGTGACAGTGGAAATGAGACAAGGTTATTAAGAACATCAACATTTCCCTCAGACGTGTTGGTTAATTACTAATAAAAACCTCCATATGAGTGAAATTACAATTTAGCTAGCTAGCAAATAGCTCTTAAGTCTTTTATACAGGCAATGTAAAGGCTCAGTGATTGTAAAAATGAGACAAAAATGTTGGGAACAGCAACATTTACCTCAGATGTGTTGCTAAATTACTAAAAAAAAAAAAAAAAAAGACTCCATTTGAGTAAAATTATAATTTAGCTAGCTAGCGTGTAGCTGCTTAGTTTTTTATATAAGAATGTAAAGATTCAGTTACAATGGAGACAAAACTGTCAGGAACATCACCAATTAAAAAAAAAAAAAGACTTCTGATGTTGTAAAGGAGAAATCGACATGAGCGTGTCAGATTAGCAATGTGAGAGGAAAGGGAGAGATGATGGTCCATGGTTACCTCAAGTTCACGTGCAGTGACCGAAGGAGAGATCAGAGAGCTGTCCAGGGAGATCGCAAGATCCTGACGTGGGGATGAATCACCTGGGATGAAGAGCAGTTCAGTTTTTCGTGGATTAAGTTTCAGCTGATGAGCTGCCATCCATGATGAGATGTCTGCCAGACATCATGCTGAGATCTGAGCAGAAACAAGAATGTCTAAGGGAGGGAAGGAGGGGATGAGTCCAAAATGAGCGAACTTCAGATTTAGCTTTCTATAGACAATCTAAGGGTTTAGTGACTGTAGAAATGTCACATAAATGATGCTAGGAACATCAAAATTTACCTCAGGTATGTTGGCAGATTAATAAAAAAAAAACTGTATTTGAGTGAAATTATGATCTAGGGCTAGCAGATAGCTATTAAATCTTTTATATAAGCAAATTAAAGGCTCCGAGATGTGGGAAACGTTTGGGAAGAAGATCAGCATTTACTGCAGATACCGCAGACTAGCTACAAATCTTGAATGTCTCAAAACATTAGCATGTAGTTTACTGAACAGGACAGAAGAGAATTATGGGTGTGAAATCTGGCACTGGGCTGCGTTCAATGAAAAAAAACGAGACCCCGAACCAGAGAAACACCCACTGGCTTTAATTTTCTCGTTTCCATCGTTCACATGTTTATAATGAAAAGAATGAAACATCTGAATATTGGAATTTTCGAGCTTCATTACAAAAGCGCTGTATTTATTGCGTGCGAACTTTCTGCCCACAGCCTCAATGCCTTTTTAATGTTGCTTAATGGTGGAGCTACTGCTGATTGTACACTCTGTCATCCACAGTTATAACCCCGGCAGTGCGCGCGCGCGCGCACACACACACACACACACACACACACACACACACACACACACACACACAGTGCAGGGTGTATTCACCAGCAGAAAGATTAAATCAGAATAAATAACATGAATTATGCATTTTCTGGACTGTTTGAACTGCTGTGCACTGTATTAAAAACAGCTAAGATTGTTAGTTTGTAGTGTGTGTGTGTGTGTGTGTGTGTGTGTGTATTTGAATATATATAACATTGTTTACATGTGTCACAACCATGTACACCATCTGAAAAACATTCAAATGAGATGGCTATATTCCACACTCATATCCATATTCATGATTAATGAATTAATTACAGATTAAAACATGTCTCTGTATTTATCCTTGGATTCTCTCAGGCAGCAAACATTCTCAGATGGTGTAAAGAAACCTGTAAAGAAAACACACATCTCACATGGAGTCCCAGGTAAAAGACCCTGGTCGGTTTCGTGTGTCTTGAATACCAGGATTATGACAGGATGCAGATTTTTGTACATAAAAAAAAAATGAAGTATTGGAATATTAAGAAGAAAATAATGAGCAATAATTACCACACACTTACCCAGTTAATACATAAACTCCTAGGAAAAAAGGGTTCTTCAAGGAGGTACATTAGATAATCGAGGGCTCTTAGACCACAAGGGAACATCTAACAAAACCATCTGTTTTCAGCACTAAGGCTCTCGGCCGAATGTAGCTGTGAAAACGTTTCGCCATTTATCCGAGGTCTTGTGGAAGGTGAGAAAATCCCAGACATTACAACACTGAGTGTGATTCACACATGTGACACGAGGCTGACATGACAGCACGGCCTGGGGTTGTGATCAGGCATGAAGCTGGCCTGGGAAATGTGTCAAGATGTCAAGACATTTTAAGTGGATGAAGTGAACCTCCAGAGAAAGTTCTTCACAGCCAAAGGATTTCTCATGGTTCAGTAGAACTGAAAATGTAGAAGACTTACCACAGTGTACTTTCTTAGAAAAGTAGAAACCTTAAGGTGTTCTTTGGTTATCCCTCTGGTGCACAGGTTCCCAACCTTGGTCCTGGAGAACCCCCTGTCTTGCACATTTTGGTACTTTCACACTTGTTAGCTGATTAGTTGAATCAGGTGATTTGAGTAGGACAAACAATAGCATGTTCAGGGGATCTACAGGACAAGGGTTGGGAACTTGTGCTCTTGGGGAACCCTTAAAGATTCTATCTACCAAAAACCCTTCGAGAAAATGTTTCCCTGTCACAGAGCATGCCAAAGAACCCTTAATTAACCAGTAAAGAAACTTTAGTTTTTTCCTAAGAGTGTACTGAGTTTCTGATAAACTCCTAACAGGTTCTAGTTATTAAGAAGAAAATAATTAAGGGTTTTCAAAAAAAGGTTATACTTGGAGGAAAACAAGAGAATGCTTTGGTTCAACTGAAGAATCCTTAAAGGTTCAAACATTTTTAAGACTGTAGATAAAATATGTTAAACGCTAGGTTTTATCTAGTAGCCTGAAGCCTTGTTAAGTTTGTTCTCTGGGGAAGATGTACGCTGAGAGTTGGGTTTTTTCTGTTTGAGATGGAGTCACTGAAAAACTGCACAAAGCTGTTTGAGGTGATGCCTTTTTTTTTTTTTGTAATAATCTAGAAATTCATGCCTCTATTTTCTAACAGGCACAGGACGGACATTAAAATGTCCTCAGGCTGACAGATGGGGGGAAAAAAACAAAAACGTCCAAGGAACAAAAACGTATACTTGTGAGACGGTACAGTGTGAAGTGCTCCAGTACTGAGACTTAACTCCAGCAGACACACAAACCCAAACACACACCTCTTTTCTCTTTCTATCATTCTCTAACCGTCCCTATCCACCTGGCTGATAAGCTGTGTGTGTGTGTGTGTGTGTGTGTGTAGAGCCATAGCAAGTGAGTTATACCCCATTGTGCCAGCATGTCACATTTAGCAAGATGGACGACCACAGCACCGTATTCGTTCCCTACACATTCATCCATCATTCTCTCTCTCTCTCTCTCTCTCTCTCTCTCTCTCTCTGCTTCACTAATCCTCTCTCCAACGCTGCTATAATAGCTTTCAAACAAACTTGGCTGCTTTCCCCAAACACTCCGACTGTGTTAACACAACCCGGCTAAATTATTAATAGATCCACGACTATCAACAAGTCTTTCATTTATTCCCAATTTTTAAAATGGGGTGTGTTATAATATTGTTTTTAATGCTCCCTTTTCCACTATCCCTTTCTTCACAAGAGGTTTGTGATGTAACTTCAAGACAAATTCAAACTCAGATTCAAATAAAAAAGAACAGATAAAGACAGAGAGAGAGAGTCAGATGGAGAGAGAGAGAG
Organism: Pangasius larnaudii; assembly: GCA_037576815.1. NCBI lineage: Eukaryota > Metazoa > Chordata > Actinopteri > Siluriformes > Pangasiidae > Pangasius > Pangasius larnaudii. The sequence goes on along the minus strand of CM074943.1, from coordinate 12,509,970 downwards.
AGAGAAAGAGATGGACAGAATGAAACAAAGAGAAAGAGATAGAGAAAGATATTGAGACAATGAGAAGGAGAATGATGGAAAGAGAGACAGAGAAAGAAATGGAGGGAGAGACAGATAAAGAGATGGAGAGAGTGAGTGAGAGAAAGAGATGGACAGAGAGCATGCGCGCGCACACATGCATGCGAGAGAGAGAATATCTGTTTATTAAAATCTCTCTTTCTTGCATTGTCTTTTTCTTTCTCTCCATCCATCTCTCTCCTCACTCCCTCTCTTTCTCCGTCTGTCTCTCTCCATCCATCTCTCTTTTTCTCCATCTCTCACTCTCCTTCTATTTTTCTCTTCATTTGTCTCTCTCTCTCTTTCTGCCCCATCTGTTCACTTTCCATCTGTCTCTCTTCATCCATCTCCCTTTCTCTTTCTGTCTTTTCATTTTTTTTTATTTCTCTCTCTCTCTCTGTCTCTCTCTCTCACACACACAAATTCTGTCCTCTTTTCTTAATTAAAAAGCTGTACATGAAATTTTCTTTGGAAAGACTATTTCTCTCTTCTGCCAGTCTACATACAGCTTTGTGTGTGTGTGTGTGTGTGTGTGTGTGTGTGTGTGTGTGTGTGGTTAATTGGCCCGGGGATCCGTATTGTTCTACACTCACTTTAAACACTCTCTGCTAAAAGTGAGTTGTGATGACAGACTGTCAAAAAGCAGACTATGAATAACCATACACACACACACACACACACACACACACACACACACATTTGTGTGCTGTTCTCAGGACAACGTCGTCATAATTGTAGTATTATTATTATTACAATGCTTACTTCTATGTGTGTATCATTTATACCAGCTTTTAATTAAATTAAATATTAATATTATATAAAAATAAATGTAGTTTTTCTATTCGTACTGTATATCTCACATTTCTGTTTCCTTCCATAAACCGTCTCACATAACAGCATTAATCAAACAGCACGAGAAAATCTACTGGAAGCCGCTGGACAGGATAATTATGCAGTTTGGACTCAACACGCGCAGAGGAGAGCACTAAACATTCAGTGTTAAATCACATCTACATGCAGATGCAGTACTAATGACCACAGCTCTCCAGAGTCGCCCAAATCTTTCTTCTTCTTCTTTGAAACAAACCTGCAGTCTTGAGCTTTCCCTGAGCTGAAAGCAATTGAGCCGGGAGAAGAAGAAGAAGAAGAAGAAGAAGAAGAAGAAGAAGAAGAAGAAGAAGAAGAAAGAAAGAAAGAAAGAAAAGCTCTCAGCTTGATCTTGTCTCTGAAGTCTGTCCTGCTACCTCACACTCTGAAAAGCAGACGGATTTATCCAAGTGGATATGAGACACACTTTATGGGAGACTCATTTCAGGAACGAGTTGAAAGAAAGAAAGAAAGGAAGGAAACTTCAAAAAGGAGTCCTGTAAAAGTCGAGGGAGAAAATTTGTGCACCTGAGGACCCCAGTGAAATCCACTACTGAGAATCATTTTACTGAGAATCATCAAAAATATTTGAAACTGGGACAAATTCAATTTGTACTTTGTATCTGTTTATAGTTACATTTAATGTCCGAGTTAAATGTCCAAGTTAGCTCCTATTATTGTTTGCATTATAACGGATGTCACCAACTTCTCTTTTTTTTCTCTCTGTTGAAGTTAAGACCTCTGACTGGTACAAATCACTGGCACTGGAGACTCCTTCCATAACTGTTAAACAAACACATTTCTCCTTACAGAAAACATATCAAGGATTCACATGATCTGACTTATCAACGATTAATTTTATTCCGTACAAGTCGCCATGAACGAGCTATTCTTATATAAAGTGTTACTTATAAAGTGCAGGAAAAAATGCTTACATTTTAGTTTGACATGAAACCTGTTTCAGCGCTAATCCAACCAAACTGAAGCGAATTAGATTCCAGGAGCCGCAAAAACATTGCAACCAGGTGTTTCCGATTAGCTTCGGAACGAAACGTGTGTCCTTTCCTGTGCGTATCTGTAAACTCACATCTCTGTCAATATCACCGTCTTCGCTGACAAACAGCTCGGTTTATCTTACACAAGCTGTTGCTCCGTATGTCCTCAGTAAAGCGGTGTGATTTTTAAACGTGCAAAATGACGTGTATTCGTGTAGCCGTCCTGTCTCAGGGAGTTCATCGAGTCGCTGCGTTTCTTCCCTCCATCCGTGAGCTCCTTGTCAGGAAGGAATGCGCTTGGCCTTTATCCACAGTTTTGTCTTGGAGCTTGACTGCGACGAGAAAACTTGCAGGCTAATGAAGCGTCTGCGTGCCGTTCATTAACTTGATGCGAAAAAATTGGTTTGCAAAAAAAAATTTTGCAGGCTTGGAAAATACAGTATATTAGGGATGTAACTGAATACATGTTATTCAGAAAGAAACAAAAATGTGTTCTAAATGAACACAAATACAGAAACGTAGAGGAAACACACTCTTCGTTTGTTGCTGCTGCTGTTGTTGTTGTTGTTGTTGTTGTTGTTGTTGTTTTAAAGCTTACCAGAAAGGTTCACAGGACAAATGGATAAGCAACAAGGGACTAGAGACGCAGCAAAAACAGTAGTGTAAGCAGCGGGTTTTTATACTGTGGAAGTGAGAATTCGGAATTATGTCATTTTCGAGTTACGCGTTCGAGTTACAAAGTGGAAAAAAAACATGGATGCCTGCATGTTAGCAACAATCTAGCCAGCAAACTGTGCTTGATTGAGTGACGTATATTTACATCCTCAGCAAACTGCATAGTCAGTGTTATAGATTTCACAAGCTAATATTACTGTATGTTGATGTAACTAAAGCAAATACTTGTATATACAGTATATAAAGGTAAAGAATAATTTTGTTGAAGCTATGAGCAGCCATGTTGATTTGCTGCACCCGGCGTTGAAGACACAGCAGGAATTCCGAGTTGAGCATCGGAGGTTGAAAGTTCGAGTTACAATCAGATGTAGATTTGTTTATATTTTGCTTAATTTGTTAGAAAATTCGTTAGCAGGTACAAACAAAAATAATAACTGTGCGAGTGGGATTGAAAAACAGTCCCGCCCACATCTCTAGTTCAGACCAATTATAAGCTCTCCAGTGTTTCCAGGACAGTTTCTGCTCTAAAACATTGTACTCGGAAGTCTGAAACTTCCAGGTCAATCCAGAAGTCAGATTGTTCCAAGTTCCAAGTAAAATGGTTTGCAGCATTAGGCCACACCTACTTCAGGTTGAAATCCAAATACAGATACAAATATTCGGAGCACTAACCAGATACAGATACGGATAGTGGCATTGCGGGATGTATGTGTGAAAGTATCAAAAACAGCTAACGTTTAAATTTAAAAAAGGTCATCGCAACTGAGAACGTAAGAGAGACAGGCAGAAAGTGTGAAGCAGAAAGACAGAAGAAGGATGTGGGAGAGGCTCGTTTCCACACGGGAGCAGAATGACAGTGATGATGATGATGATGATGATGGTGGTGGTGGTGATGATGATGATGGCGCCTTACCAAAGCTTTATTTCCCCTCAAATGACCCGCTTTCCATGCCTTTAAATCTGATAAGCCCGTCTCAGAGAGCGAGACAGAGATAACTTTCACAGATCAGTGCGTTTTAATGCAGAAGGACAGAACCTGTTTGAAGCGAGTATTATGGTCTGGAGGGAGCATGGGCGCGTTCTGTGATAAGGTTTAGTGAAGGAGAAACGATAAACCATAAATGATTCTGTCACCAGAAGATAAACAGAAATAGATTTTTGTTGTTGGCTTTGTAGCAGTAACGACACCACGGCGTCATGGTTGCAAATTTGTGATGCAGCCAGAGGTTTATATTAACGCGATCGCGCTAATGCGTTATCGTTTCTATAGTAACAGCTCTTTCACCGGGACTTGTATTGTTGACAAGGTGAAGTTTTGTGTAAGGAGATGTCTAGGTTAGCATTTATGGAAGGAGTCTCTATTGACAGCACTTTGTAACAGTCAGAGGTAAAGCTGTAACTTTAAGGACGAAGGAGTTTAACGCTTTGTGGTTTCTCAGTAACACAACAAGCTGCATTTTTTTTTGGTCTTAATTTCAAGAGAGAGAGGAAAAGCGGTTTGTGTTTATATCGGCTATGACATACAGTAAATGATAACAGAAATGTTCCACAGCATTGAAGTAACTGTTTCTTTAACTGTTTCTGATTGCAACCTTCTGTAAATGTTACCATTGACCATCTACATTAGCTGAAAAAGGTTAAATCTGGCAGTGTTAGCATGGCGAAACCATTTTGTTCTGTTTCTTCTCTTTTTAAAGCCATGCTATGCTTAAAAAATGGCAATCTAACACAACACAAGTCAAGACAGAAGAGTCAAGTCGGGTAAGCTGTCTTTTTTTAAAAATCTCCATTGGAAGAAAATGCCAGGGTTTGTTGTCTTAAAGTGTGTTGTTTGCAGGTGTCTGGTATGTAATTATGGCGGAGGAGAGAGGACGGCGGCAGGTGGGCTCACACCCTTCGAAATTGTGAGCGCTTAAACGACTGACAAGCTGATCTCAAGCACAGATGTGGCTTATATAATCTCTGAACAAACATACACTCGGCTAGCATAAAATCTCGTTCTGCTCCATACAATAAAAGCCGTTCTACTCTACACATGCCAAAACAAATGCTAATGTCCAACATTAGCTTTGACAAAGTGAAAAAGGTTCTAGCCACTATGAAACTTGAGTTGGTGTCAGAACAGGTTAGCGTGGAGTTTCCCAAGTTCTTAAGGTTTGGTCGTTTCTGAAAGAGAGTACAAATTTTAGAAGAACTCTTTGCTGATATTTACTGGAATTCATTCTTCCATCTTGTTTTCCTCCAAACATACCTTTGGTGATTTTGGCCCAAGAGTTGAGTTTTTACTTCACTAGTACACAGCACTGGTTTGCAAAATGCCTCTGGCTAAGATTTGCTTCTGATGACTCTTCCATGCAGATCATATTTGTGCAAGAAATGCTGTGTCAGCTAAACCTTCATGCAGGTCTTTAGTTTCATATAGGGATTTTGCTTTGCCTTTCTGGGAGTTTTTTTGATCTTAACTGCCATGTCTTAATGACATTTCGGACAGGAGAAATTGTGAGCTGGAAGCACCTTGATATCTTATTTTGAGAATTACTGACCTGAGTAATGAGTCCTAATGAATTAATTAGGGCCTGACGAGTTCAAATATAAAGTAGCTGTACATTAAAATTTGCAGGAAAGTGTTACTTTTTAAAAAAAAAAAATAGTTTGCTGTAGAATTTGTTTTTTAATTCTTTTCACTTCAAAAATCAATAAAATATGTCGTTTGTCCAGGGAGTGGCCAAACTTGCATGCAACCGTATATCACCGTTGCATTATTGGTGCCAGTTTTCACACTTTAATACCCAGATTAATATTTTCTACATCTTTTATCATACAAAAGCAGACAGCTGAACTTCATCATCAGTCGCAGAAACATGATTAAATCTGACAAGCGGGTTTGGTTATTATTAAATAACGCGTCTTCCCTGCAGCTAATCCGAACATCTCGTGCGAGATCAGATGGCGTTTTGCTACGGCTCAGCTTCTGCTCATGATCTCATGAATAAACACACTGCCTCATTTAAATACAGACATACATCGCATATCTTCAGATTGTTAGTATGCAAATGAGGCAGGACAGAAATAATATGGAAAGATCGACTGTCTGAAGAAGAGAACGATGCAGCAGGAAGTCTAGAGTTTAATTAAACCTCATGAGCTCGTGCAAAATTGGAACGCTGTGCTAATCTGTACCCATCATAATGCATTTCACATGAACATTACATTCGTAAACACACTATCGCTCACGTGCTTTTTAGCTTAGTTAAAAACTCTTTAGATAGCTAATGAGCAAAAGTAATGCTAGCTACATTTAATCATGCTAGCTAAATTTAATCATGGGATATGTAAAATAATCAACAGCAGGATGGTGTGATGAAGAAATTTTCTGATAACAGCCCATTTTATTTATCTTATATCACAGCAATTTACCAACAGTTAAAAGAATTTCATACTGTTTATCCATTTAGAGTTATATTTAATGTTGTGGAATGCCAAAGTTTACGTCTCACTTACATTATAGTAGCTATAAACAGTCGTTCCCTCACCAGCCTCTTGTCATGTTACCGAAAAAAGCATAAATAAAGCATTGACACTGGAGGCTCCTTCCATAAATGTTTAATAAAATGAGTGTTTTTTTGGTTTATGCTGCACGTCAATGCTTTCTGACCAATCCGATTTGAGAATTCAGCAGCGAATGACAAATTGTTACAGCTAAGATTTCTAAACGTCTGTTTTGCGTTTACATTCTGATTGCTTCTTACAAATTCAGATATGGCCATGTCAATTCTTCGCTAATAAACACACTTAGAGGAATAGCTGGGCGAAACTGCGCACGCGAGTGTGCATCCGACTCTTTTCCACACTGTGTGGGACGAATCGTAAAAGACACCCGTGTCTGTAGAGCGAGATTACGCCGTAAGCTCCTCATCGCTTTTTGTAATATCAGCACTGATATTATACACGAACGTGTTCTAGCCGTGTGCTATCTGTATTATTGCGACTCCGTTTGCTTCCTCCCGTCTGCCGCTCATGTCCGTTATCTCACCGCAAAGGAAATATGAAACGTATCTAAAATTGCCTATAAGGACGTTTAGGTTTACATTCACACGTCTTCCGGAGCGGCATGGCTCAGAAGGCAGCGAGGCGTATGATAAGGAGAGACGGCGTGGGAGGAAGAGATAGAGAACAGCAGAGGACGAAAGAGAGAAAGAGAGAGAGTTATGGGTGATGCTGAGATGGAAAGAAGACAGAAGATAGGGAGGGACAAAGAGAAGGGGTTAGAGAGAGGGAGTCTGTAATGGTCCATGAGGATGACCTTGTTGGTTCAGCAAGCGCAGAAGGACGAGTCACTTTGGAGTTTTAGATTAGACGTGACTGAGAGAGAGAGAGAGAGAGGGAGAGAGAGATTCCATGATGCTTCTGCATTAAGGATAGTGTAAAACTTTAGGACATAAACACTTGACCACACCAACCTTGATTAATAAACATGTTTTCAAAAGGAGGAACCTTTACAGGAACCCAGTAACTACTTCAGGATCCAATTACAGTCTGTTTCTACAGTGGAACCTTTTCAGGAACCTAACTAACGTGAACTAACCCCTAGTTTCACAAACCCAGGGACGTTGTAAGAAGAATTTTTGAAGTTTTTTTTTTTCCCCAAAGTTTTTCAAATCATACATCTGGGAAATCTTAGGTTCTTGTAAATCCAAAATTTAGGAACTTTTTTCTGGAACATAGGAACTGTTTCAGCAGCTTGAGGTACTTTTGCACCAAACAAACCCGCTCCAAGGAGTGACGGGGGCGGAGCCTGGCATGGACATCCCTGAATGTTTCATCACATTATCGCGCTGTGTGTGTGTGTGTGTGTGTGTGTGTTTGTGTGTGTGTGTGTGCGCCCTCGTTGGTTCAGTAAGCTCAGGAGGATGAGTGGAAGAACTGATAATAACTCATATTCTCCATTTACAGCAGCAGTGAAAGTCACCTCTCTCTCTGTCTGTCTGTCTGTCTCTTTCCATCTCATTCATGTCTTCCTCCTTGCTTGTTTGCTTGCTCCTTCATTCTGTGTGTATTACTATGTCCTTACTGAAAGGGTACACACCACTCAACACACACACACACACACACACACACATACACACACACACACACACACAGACACACACCTGTCCCATCAGAAGACACAGCAGAGAGACTAATGGAACGTCGTTGTTATGAAGTGAAAGGGGAAATAAATGATGCTCTCGTGTCTCCCTGTTGGATAAACAGACTGGGGATTGTGTGTGTGTGTGTGTGTGTGTGTGTGGCCTCAAGACAAATGTGTATGTGTGTGTGTGTGTGTGTGTGTGTGTGTGTGTGTGTGTGTGTTTCCAGCAACACCTCATCATTTGTTTCACCCAAATATTCACCTTCATTTCATCAAAGATAGAGACCCAGAACATCAAAGTGAGGAAAGGAATGACACAGGAAGTGAGACAGGAAATGAGGCAGGAAGTGAGACAGGAAGTGAGACAGGAAGTGAAAAGGAGGGGAAAAAACAGAAAAGAGAGAAAAAAGCTTTGATTTATTTTTTTAAAGGTGCAGTTATGTGAAGGATTAGAAAAAGATAGTGAAGAAGCAAGAGTGAGAGGGTGAAAGAAACATGAGAGAGCAGAGGATAAACAGAAGAGTAAGAAAAAGAAAGAAAGAAAGAAAGAAAGAAAGAAAGGCTGGAGAGGGAAAGAATTGCAGCATATATGAGGAATAAAAGAAAGCAAATTGAAAGAAACATATGGAGAGAGAAAGAAAGAAATCTGTCTGTCTGTCTCTCTCTCTCTCACTCTCTCTCTATCTGTCTGTATCTCACTCTCGCTCTGTCCATCTGTCTTTCTCTCTCCCTGTTTCTGTCTCTCTCTCTGTATAACAGTGGTGTCATCTGTCAGCTACAGACCACCCTGAGCTCCAATCATCTCACACACACACACACACACACACACACACACACACACACACACACAGACTCCAGATCTGAAGTATGTTCACAGTCGTCCTCAAAGAGCTCAGATTCAAATAATCTGCCTCTGGAAGTGTTCTATACTCAGAGAAGTGCACTCGGTGTTCTATACTCAGAGAAGTGCACTCGGTGTTGTATACTCAGAGAAGTGCACTCGGTGTTCTATACCGAGAGAAGTGCACTCGGTGTTCTATACTCAGAGAAGTGCACTCGGTGTTCTATACTCAGAGAAGTGCACTCTG
>CM074943.1:12449997-12470130 GCA_037576815.1 Pangasius larnaudii | reverse complement strand
TCTATCTATCTATCTATCTATCTTTTGATGTCGGAGCTTCCCGTGACGTCACTTCTGCCCCGCTCTCTAGACTCCGCGCGCCTCCTCCGCGTGTAGAGGAATCTGGAGTTGGGAGCTCGCGCGTGCAGGCGGCTGGACGTCGCTCGTGTCTGTGTTGGTGCTGTTTGGGGAGCAGCGTGGTGCGCGCGCGCGCTGAGCGGAGCGAGGAGAAGAGCGGAGAAGGGAAGAGAAAGGAGGAGAGCGGAGAGCGGAGGTGCTGGAGATGCAGTCGGACCCGCACGCGGACGATTCTCGGAGAGATGCTCGCGCGCTCGGAATTTAACTGAACGGCGAAAACTTTGAAGCGGCGGCCGCCTGCGCGCGCGGTGAGTGCGCCTCTGAGCCGTATACCCTAACTTAATAACAATGATGATGATGAATATAATGTCAGTCATAATAATAATAATAATAATAATAATAATAATAATAATAATAATAATAGTAAGTATATTTATGCATGCTTTGCATATTATTATTATTATTATTATTATTATTATTTTATTAGTAGTAGTATTATATTGTTATTATTATTATTCTTTTGCGTGCGCGTTGCTTTTCTGTAAACTGAGTTGCATGTGCATTACCGGAGCTCCGCGGTGAACGAGCGCCATCGCCCGCGAGTGGGAGCACGAGCGCCGGTACGGCTGCAACCACCGGCACGCGCTCGCTCTGAGAAAACCCCCGAGGTTCGGGTTGCCAGATTGAAAACAAAGTTTTCTCCTTCCAAAAAAAAAAAAAAAAATTAAATCCCGTTATAAACCAATAAAGCAAATAAATTAATATTATTTACAGGACGGATTTTATAACCCTAGCCGACATCTACGAGTTCCACATGCAATCATAAATAGCATAAGGTTAGATTTGACCAACATGGCAACACAGTTTGACGGTTTTCCCACAGTAACCTGTATTTAAACTTCACAATCCCACCTGGTTTTCTTTTCTTCTGTCTAGTGGCATTAAAAAAGCGTCTTCACTCCTTTTCCTTAAATGCGCTTTTATAGAGTTTTGGCTACATTTCCAACCATACTTTTTAATGGTAACTATTTTCTTTCTCTTTTTTTTTCTTGTTTAATCTTCGTGCCAGAGGGAAGTAGATCCGGTCTTTTGAGGCTGCAGAGGGGCGGAGGGATACAGAAAGCGCATACTACTGTGCTAGATAGTATGTCAGTCGTTAGGTGGCGTACTATTTTTGGCCATGCTACAGAGTAGAGAAGAGTAGAGCAGTATGCCTGGGTTATGGGCACGTTGGATAGAGAGAGAGAGGAGAGAGAGAGAGAGACAGAGAGAGAGAGCGCATTAGTGCGAACAGAGTGAGAGAAGGAGAGCTTCTCGCTGCCATGTACAATCTGGGAACTTATAAACTCCATGAAAAGCCACCCAACGACGGGCGTTAGAGTCGGATCAGGTAGGAAAGAATTAAACTTTGAAGACCTTTTCCAGATCCGCTGCTTTGTAATGTTCGGAACTTCAACGCGTAAAAGTTTTTGCCCTGTCGGATTTGTAATTACTGCTTAGTTGGCACTGGTTGAAACTTGAGCCTGATGATTTAAGAGAGAGACAGAGAGAGAAAGATAGATAGAGAGAGATGCAGGGATGTTTGTAAATGCGTGATGTTTTGTTGGGGAATGGATAAATGTTTAGGTAAGTTCCTGCGGGCTTTGTTTGAACACGCATCCACGCATCTGGCTGCGGGACTTGAATAGAGAACGCGCTTGGAAGAGAGAGAGAGAAAGAGAGAGGGGGGGATGGGATCCTGGGATTTGCGATTTAACAACTCGCTTTTGTTAGACGGGGTTTTCTTGTTGCACAAATCAAACACTTGCTTCAAAACTTGCTTCAAAGCCTTCGCGTGCATGCTTGATCCAAGTCGGTGAAAGTCTGAAAAAGGTGCACGAGATGTAAATGTTAACTTTGCTCTGTATGAAGTCTCCCTTTCTGCACCAGTGGGGGGTGAAAAGTCTTCATTCTTTAATTTGGTCTAAATGAGTTGTTCTCAGTGAGGTCCTGGAACTCCCAGGGGTCTGGTGTGTGATTTTATTTTATTTTATTTTTATTTTTTGATTTTGTTACAGGAGTGAAAATTACAACCCACCACCATCAAGGCTATAAATAATGTCAACTTGGGTTTAACGTGTTCTGCGAGTGGGTAGTTCAGGAATAAAAAAAAAAAAAAAAGCTCTCTGCTCCTAATGAATTGCCACAATATGTTTGTACACATTTAAATAATGAGCGTGATATTTGGGATAGCCGGATTATGTTTATAAATCTGTGCCTTGGGAGGTCTATAAAAAGCCAATTTATTTTATAGCTAAAGCAATCCCAGACTGCAACAATTTTGAGAAGCCCGGAGCTAAACCCTTGGCATATCTGAACTAATTACAGATTTATGAAATATGAACAATATCCACTACCAGCTGAATTGCTGTCTGCTCCGTTGCAACTTTGGTGTTTCAATATGCCTTATGTCACTGTGAAGCGTCTCTATGAAGTAATAATCCAGTCCGTGGAGGCGAGTTGACTTGCTTTGTAGAACATCTGAATCTGTGGGGAATGTTCCATGCGTTCCAGGCTAAACAGTGCCTAAAAGATTACGAATCTCATAACAACCAGTGGAATGTGTGTATTTGTATATATCCAGGACAAACCGCTTCCATCCTCCCTGGGAGCGCTGCTGTTAATCATTGGCGACTGGGTCCCGTCGTGCGCATGTTGAGACTAGCACGACTGGAAATAAGAGATAGAGAGGAACGACTGTTCAGCCTGACTTGGATCATATCTGCTGTGCTAGACTCGATTTGCCATTTAGATTTGTTTCATTTCAGAAATGTGAAGCAGCCGTATCTGATTGCACGATGATTCCTTAAAGCTGACTTTACGCTGTGCGATTTTGCCGTCGCAGACTAAAATCGCACATTGTAGTAAAAGGATTCTTTGTTCAAGAGTTGAGATTGATGGTCTCAGAACGAATAATGTGACAAGCTCACGTTGCTGGCAGTTGATTTAGTGAACCAAAGACAGATGAGGACAAAGTTTTGGCAGTGTCGGAAATTTTTGATTAATTTCTAAGAGTCTTAACTCCACCAATAGGAGGACAGAACAGGATGGCACCAAACTCAGGGAACAGCTGCAGATATGCTAGTGTTAATGGCAAAACTTAAATGACACAAATGACAGAAAAATATCTTCATTAACTCAGACTTACTTTGAAGGATGCTTGTGTTCATGCAAGCCTGTTTTCTGCACAAGCTGATTTCCGAATCACGGTGATTGATGACATAAGCAGAACATAAGAAAGTAATTTTTTTTTTCAATCTCAGGTCTGTAGTTAGTGGCTCTTTATTGTGTAATCTGACATGGAGAGCGTGTTATTATACAGCCTGTTTTAAAATTTTATTCGGATCCTGTACAGTGTGACATGCAATAACATTAAAAGACGCTGTGGAAAGTTAGCTTAATACTAAAACGCTGTTGGTGGAATTTATTAACTTTCCTAACTGGAACTGCATTTGATTTTTCTTTGAGTATAGTATAGATGCAGTGGTTCTCAAAGTAGGGTTTGGGACGCGTACTCATGAGGTCGATTTACTTTATTGCTTCAATAAATAGCCAAAATATTATTGTATACATTGGAATAAGGAACATAATATTTGAATTACTGGATTATGGTCATATAAAAAATCTGTACTGAGAGGTTTTGTGGGTTTTTACAGCTGAAGGAATCCCTGGCTGCAAAAACTTTGAGAAGCCCTGGTATAGATTTTCTTGCCTGTTTTAATCAACAGTTCTCAATCTGGCATCTAGAGACCCTGAGGCTCTGTAAAGCATAGCCAGGTGGTCTGTGGTGGAAAGCATAAACAAGCATGATCGAAGATGTTATTATAGATGTCATTATAATTAATTAGTTATTGTTACAGTTAGAACAGTGTGTAAAATAGCTGTATAGGACACCTTTTTCTTATATTTTCTTCCTTTTTCTGCAGGTGGTTTGGTGAAGAGTGCTCTGCAACCATGCAGATCCAGGTGACTTCGCTGCTGGCTCTGCTGCTGCTGCTTCTGTGCAGCGGTGCCCAAAACCAAGGGCTGGATGCAAAGTCCGGTCCACATTTCACCCATCCTATGTACAATGCCACCATATTCGAAAACTCTGCTGCTAAAACATACTTGGAAGGCCCTGTCAAAATGGGCATCTACAACACAGACCCTTCATGGGAAATACGGTACAAAATTGTGTCAGGTGACAACGAGAACCTCTTCAAAGCTGAGGAGTATCAATTGGGTGACTTTACCTATTTGCGAATAAGGACCAAAGGAGGCAGCAGTTCTATTCTTAACCGGGAGGTCCGAGACCACTATTTGCTTGCAGTCAAAGCTGTAGAAAGGAACTCGAACGCAGAGGCGAGAGCCCGAGTCATGGTTCAGGTACTGGATACCAATGACCTCCGACCTCTGTTCTCTCCCACCTCTTACACCGTGTCCTTGCCAGAGAACACAGCAATCCGCACTAGCATTGCCAAGGTCACGGCGACGGACGCAGACATCGGTACGAATGGAGAGTACTACTACAGCTTTAGAGAGTGGACGGACATGTTTGCAGTCCATCCCACAAGTGGGGTCGTTACTCTAACTGGAAAACTAGATTATGCAGAAACAAAACAGTATGAATTGGAGATATTAGCTGTAGATCGTGGGATGAAGCTGTATGGGAGCAGTGGATTTAGTAGCATGGCTAAACTGACGGTACGTGTGGAGCAGGCTAATGAGAATGCTCCAGTCATCACCGCTGTTACCCTAGCACCTTCCGACACGGACAAGGACCCAACTTATGCTGTAGTGACTGTTGAAGATGATGACCAAGGAGCCAATGGCGAAATAGCATCTCTTAGCGTGGTAGCGGGAGACCCTTTACAGCAGTTTCGAGCTATGAGAACCAGTCCTGGCAGTAAGGAATACAAAATTAAAGCAGTGAAGGACGTTGACTGGGATAGTCAGCCATATGGTTACAACCTCACTTTGCAAGCTAAGGATAAAGGAAGCCCACCCCAGTTTTCCTCAGCTAAAGTCATCCACCTCACTTCCCCACAATTTAAAGTAGGTCCCCCTAAATTTGAGCAATCTGTTTTCAGGGCCAATATAAGTGAATTTGCTCCACTACACACTCCTGTTGTAATGGTAACAGCTGTGCCAAAATATCCCCAATTGAAGTATGCTTTCAAACATAAATTGGACAAAATTCCCTTTGCAATCAATTCAGACACTGGCTTAATTACAACAGCTGGACCCATCCATGCTGACTCTTTGCCACACTATGAATTAGAGGTAATTATTAGTGACAGAAAAGCAGCCACCAAAGTTATTATCGATGTGATTGACGTGAACAATAACGCCCCGGAGTTTCAGCAGTCATCTTACAAGGCCAGTGTTGATGAAAACATGCCCTTAGGCACCAGTGTTCTAACAGTGAAAGCCACAGATTTAGACAGTGGAGAGAATGGCTATGTCACATACAGTATTGCTAATATAAATCCCCAGCCTTTTGTTATTGACTACTTTACTGGTGTTATCAGTACCTCAGAACAACTTGATTATGAATTGATGCCAAGGATTTATAATTTACGGGTACGTGCATCAGATTGGGGTGAACCCTTTCGACGTGAGGTGGAGACGCAAGTCACAATCAGCCTGAGCAATCTGAATGACAACAAGCCTCTGTTTGAAAACGTGGATTGCCAGGTAACTGTGCCCAGGGATCACGGCACCGGAGAACAGATCACAACTATATCCGCCATTGATGCTGATGAGCTTCAGCTGGTCAGGTACATGATCAAAGCTGGCAATGACCTGGATCTTTTTGAGTTGAACCCCAACTCAGGGGTGTTGTCCCTAAAGCAGTCCCTGAGTGAGGGTGAGGCAGCAAAGACGTCATTGTACAGCTTGCAGATCATAGCCAGCGACGGAGAACATGAAACTCCAGCAATGTTCTTGAACTTAACTGTCGTTACTCCACGTAAACCAGTTCAAGTCAAGTGTGTCGACACCGGTGTAGCCACCATGTTGGCGGAAAAGTTGCTGCAAGGCAGTAAAATCCACAGCCAAGTTGAACCAGATGATAACTTTTTAGACCTTCATGCTGTCAATCGCTTTACACCTCAGTTCTCAGAATCATTCCCAAGCACCATAGAGGTTAAGGAGGATCTGCCTGTTGGGGCTCGGATCGTCCATTTGAGCGCTTCCGACTCTGACAGTGGTTTCAATGGGAAACTGGTTTATGTCATATCTGGAGGTGACACAGAAAGTCGTTTTGTAGTTGACATGAACGATGGTTGGCTTAAGGTGTATGCGCCGCTTGACAGAGAGACATCTGATCATTACACGCTAAACATTAGTGTGTACGACCTTGGAATACCTCAGAAGTCGTCATCACGCCTGCTTGACGTCAAGGTTACAGATGCTAATGATAATAGCCCACAGTTTCTACAAGACACATATTCAGTGGAAATAAGTGAGAACACGGCTGTAGGGACTGAAATCATTCAGCTTGAAGCCAAAGATAGAGACCTGGGAGATAATGGCGTTGTCAGGTATTCTATATTGGCAGACACTGATCAGTTTACTATTGATGAGGAGACTGGAGTGGTTAGGGTCAAAAAGCCATTAGATCGCGAGGTTCAGCCTGAGTTGGTGCTCAGGATAGCAGCCCGTGACCAGGCTAGTCTTGAACCTCAGCTGGTATCGACTGTGTCACTTAAAATCACACTTGAAGATGTGAATGACAATCCTCCAAAATTTATACCTCCCAATTATCGGGTAAAAGTCCGCGAGGATCTACCTATTGGTACTGTTATTATGTGGTTGGAAGCCCATGATCCAGATGTAGGAACCTCGAGCCAGGTACGCTACAGCCTTGTTGACAGTGGTGATGGGAAATTTGAAGTGGACAAACTCAGTGGTGCAGTTCGAATTGTACAGAATCTGGATTATGAGAAAAAACAAGTTTACAATCTTGTAGCCAGGGCCAAGGACAAAGGCAAACCGATTTCTTTATCCTCGACCTGTCATGTTGAGGTGGAGGTGGTGGATGTGAACGAGAATTTACATCGACCGTGGTTCCCGTCATTTGTGGATAAGGGATTTATCAAAGAGGACGTGCCGATCGGAACATCGGTCATGAAAGTAACGGCTCAGGACGAGGACAAAGGAAGAGACGGGGAGATTCGTTACTCTATTCGGGATGGATCTGGACTGGGGATCTTTGCCATCAATGAAGAAACTGGTGAGTTGTTTTGCTTTTTCCTCATGGCTGCTCATGCTGAGATTGGATGTGAAATGTTTGTGAGTGGTTTGTTATTCATAAATATTTCATGAAGGAGATTGTTTTTCCTTGAATCTGACCAGTGACACAGGCAAACGTTGGTATTGCAAAGCAAGAGTAGGGTTTAATTTCAGAAATCAGGTGCATATGCAGTTGTGCTGGCGTTGGGACTATGTTGAGTCTCAATTTTTGGTTTTCTAGCATAAGGAGGAAGAATTGATGGCAGGAACAGATGGAGCAGCTGTCTTTCAGACCTGTCGTAAACATTCCAAACTAGTTGCTGAGCACTTCCCCCACATCGTTGCCAATCCACCATCCACCAACACTCTCAACCTCCTGCATTTTCCTTCTTTTCTTATTTTCCTTCTGTATTATAAGCAGCTTTAATCTGGTTTGGGTATCTGAGCCAGTAGCTTATTTAAGATCACTGGTCTACCCCATTAATATTCAATAAAGGAATCCGTTGCTGTTTGAACCAAAGCAAATTTCTGTTGCAAAAGTCAAAACCTGACCTCATTAACGCCACACAAAGAATGTATTTATACCTCACTCAGCTGGTCACTGTGAGCACCTGTGCCAAAAAGCTTAAAAATAAGCTGTCTGGAATTCTAACGGTTGCTTGGCATACCACATCTATGTAGTGCTTCACTCACTTTTTTTAATATGCACAGACTTTCTCATTTATACCTTTAATGTGCACTTATGCCTTTTTTTCTTTCTGAAAATGTGTTCCTGTTCTGCGGAATACATAATTAATGTACAAATGGGTCTGTGAAATTATCATAAATAAAACATTAGAGTTTTCTACATGTACTGTGCAATGTCCTTTTAAAAAGTTCTGAAAAAACTCTGTAAACTGTATTAAGCTTTCATTTAGATGAAGGTGGTGCAGGGCACTTCATTAAGGAGGGTAAATTAGACGTGGCTGTTAGGGATCCCTGTAGGGAAATCTCACTTTCAGCAGTGGTAAATTTAGCATGACAGGATGCGCTGCTTCTTCTTTCCCTACAGCACCATCTGCCAGTCATTGTGCCTGCCCAGTATCATGGAGATTGTTTTGCCTTGTTCAATAAGGGGTTATCGATCATTTGTACTGTTTGAGTCGCCAACACATGGGAAGAATAAAGAAGCTCACAGACAATGCTGGATCCGATGTAGTTCCCTTTTTTTTTTTTTAAGTTTGGCTGGAAAAAGAACGTTTAAAGTAGGGCTGGGCAATGTGACGAAACATCATCAATATTGTAGATAATTTCTGTCACAATATGCTTTCCTGAGATATCATCGATACCATCTAATATGTCTGTCCATCAAGACATATGAGGGCGGTGTAGCACATGCAGCGTAACACACCTGCATTATCCACCCTCTTCCGTATACATGAGCTCACAGACACCTACGATTGCCTAGTGCTGTGATTGACAGCGGAGAGAGAGTAATGCCCCTCCTACCCAGAGAGCATGGCCAATTTTGCCCTCTTGGCTCCCAGGAATTAAACTTCTGATCTCCCGACGATAAGGCAACCCTTTTCTTTTGTACCCCTAGCGTGAAGTCAAATATTGTTTAGCTTGACTTGACAGTATCTTTCTGCCAGATATTCCATCTCCAACTCGTATAGTGACTTTTTGTGCCCTCATCCATTAAATGCTAAGTGGTGCGAAATAATTGCTTGGACTTAGCAGGCTGCCCACTGACAGATCTCAGCTTGATATATTTAGCCAGCCGTGACACCTGAGGAGTAGTCTCATTGGCACCGCCTTTTAACCCGAAACGTCGCAGGTCACCACCTACCTGACCTGGGCTTCTGCCCTCCATGACCTCAGTAATCTATAAGTGCCAGCAGGGATGGAATTGTCTTGCACTAAGGTCCATTGTTGGGGATCACGACTAGGGCTGGTGGCAAAGTAAATATGCATGAGCTAAGAACAGCTCCCTGTGGGACGCAGATTAGACGTGGGGAAGAAAGAACGGAAAGGAAGTTGCAACAAATGGGCTTGAGATTATATCAGTCTGAGCTGCTTCTGCTTTGGTATTTTGATTGTGTGTGTAGATTAATTAATTAATGAATCATCTTATTCAGGAGCGGATGTTTATGGTACACTGATGACGTAATATAGTACAGTATAAGAATATCTTTTAAGAGATGTTGCACACTTAGATGAAGTGTGAAAGCCATTCGCTTCCACCCTTAGCAGTGCAATTATTATCTTTGATATGGTGAAGTTTTCTGTAAGGAGACATTTATTTAACGTTTATGAAATGAGTCTCCAGTGTCAGAACTTTGTAACAGTCGACGCTGAAGCTGTAACTTTAAGTTTTCTGACATCTTCAGGACGCTTTATGCTGCTAAAACATAAGTGAGAACAGTAGCCAACTTGTTTTGCAGACATTCCACAACATTAGCTGGTGTCATGAGTCACATGACATTCAGCACAATGCTGTTTGGTTAATGTACGCTTGAAAATCTGATGGAATCAGACCATTAGTTGCTTAAAATGAAATCAGTCATTAACAAACTGGGCCACTTTTTTTTTTTAGCAGAATGGCACGCTTTCCTCTGGTCTTGACCCATCTGGGATCGGTTAAATGTACTGCACCTTTTGGGCTCTGCGGCTTTTCCGCCTCCCTGCTTTATTTGCATGCTTGCGTCTCCTATCCAAGGGTGGGGGTATTTTTTGGGGGGGGGAGTGGGAGGGCTTGCCGAAGAGGAATTTGCTTGGAAGGTACTCGCCATACAGTTTCCTATTTCCTCTCTAGCCTAGCGTCTTGTTAATGCTAGCTTCACATCTGTGGCGCTTTCCTGCTTTCTTCCCTCAGGGATGTGTGGCTTTTATATTTAGTCTGACCATGCATGTATTTTAGAATTAAAAAAAAGAAAGAAAAACCTTGCCTTTTTCCAAACCACGTAGGAGCTCGGGCGCGTTTTTCGAGGTTTCCTGCATCAGGAAGAGCTTGATATTTTGTCCCAGTAGACCTGAGATAACTTTAGACAGGCTAAAAAACCCAAAATTGTTACTCCCAGATTGCGTCTGGCTCTTTTTATTTTTATTTTCGTCCTCACAAATGCTGCTGGCTGTAGGCGTTGGGAGATTTGCTGAGTTCCTGAGTGTGCTCGCGAGTCTCCAGCAGTGATGTTTACCGTCGCCAGATTGCACAAACATGTCGAGCCTCAGTGAGATCTCTCCATGTGAACCAGGCTAATTTCAGCCCTGCTCAATGCACGTGTGTGTGTGAGTTAAAGAATTGATTTTGTATGCATGTCACTTCCTGAGTAAGTGAGTAAATAGAGGCCGCACACACTCACACAGGATTGAGGTTTCGCCACAAACCCGATTGATGTTGCCAGAGAAGTGCAATGAATCTGGTCTAAATGTCCTTGTGGCAAAGGAACAAGTCAAGACTCCAAGGCACATGTCGCAAATCACAGCAGAGGCAGAGAGACTTGGTTTACAAAAGCCCAATGGCTAAACCGCACTGCCGTGTCTGGAATCTGCAATATAAACTGTGCTAAGGCAAATCTGCAATACAAACTGAGTTAAGGCAAAGCAAACCTGAGTGCCATGTGCCTCGATGCTGTTCACACTGAAGGGATACGACGTCAGATCTGATCAATCTCACCTTTATTGCCTACATCTCGCATACGAGTTTGCCTAGATTGCCATTCACTGTCCACCTGTTCTTTATCATGCTAATCATGCAAATTAGCCAATTATCCCAGTTTTTGCACTGAATTGCACACCTTTTAATATCATTTGGCTCAAAGAGCTATAGATGGAATTTGATTTTCTGAGTAAATGATGAAGCAGCTTGTCTATTGTTCAGAATTTGCGGAAAAAAAGGATATGTTACATGTTAAATACATGTTCAGAATCAGAAACATGCCCACGGTGGTGCCTGACATAGTGTTTAATTTAGTTATGTAAAAGATCTCGTTTTCTCTTCACCTTTGAACATTAGATAATGTAATAATATGACTTTGCTAGTATGTATGCGTTAAGATATATAATCACAGTATGATATCAACTTTGTGATACATTTTGGCATAAATATTGCAGCATCACCATACTTTTTTTTAATACATTTTAAAAATATTAACTTCGTACTCGATTTTGTAATCTTTTTCGGGGCAAATAAATGTGTTTTTACTAACTTTGACGAAGCAGACAATCTAGCAAAGGCAATTAAAATCATCGGGATGGTGTTGTGCCCTGACTTTTACAGTTATGTTTGCGTTTATTTAATGTTGTTTGGGAATCTGGAGCTAATTGCCTTGACATATTCCTTATTAGTCCGTTGTAGCTACGTACAGTATGTTAGGATGTCTGCATGTGCTAAAGGAAAAGCAAATATATCTTATTTGGACTATACACAGGAAATGGCTTACAACCATTAATGTTCCGAAATTTCATACTAATCATCTGCAAATCTCCAAATTATGAGATTTTATTTCTTGTTTCTATGTAAAATCCATATCTATGCCTAAAATCTCATCATAAGGGCTCTAATTGTAGCTCGGCTTCCTCGTATTGTGGTGTTGGAGGTATGAGGTTACCCGCTGTGTTTCATAATGAGAGAAAACATTCAATGCCAGGCAACTCTTCATTTAAAAGCGCAATTATGCAAAAAGGTCAATTTTCTCAATTCATTACTGCTGCATTAACAAAAAACAAAAGGCGACCCTCGGAACCGGAGGTCGTGCCGTTTCTCGGTCTATTAAATGTGTTTTTCTGTTTCATCTGACCCCCGCCTGCCCCTCTGTGCTTGACGAAAGCGTGCAGACCTGATAATGGGTCTGATTTGTATTTGTCCGAGAGTCTTCGGGTTGTTGTTTTGCTCTCTTCTCTGCTGTGTAATGAAGTAAGTGGAAGGGTTAGGGAGCAAATAAAAGCCTCCTGAAGGGGACAAGCCACTTTTCAAACGAGAAAGAGCGAAACGGCACGTGGTCAGGCCGAGTCGTTAATCGGGTCTCTTCTGCTTTCTGTTTGTGGGTTTTAACACGGCCTGCCCTTTTGCAGAGTGGGTAATGTATGCACTGCCCTTTCTCTGGCTCTGTGAAGGGGCCACCAATAGCTGGGCATGTTGCGACAAAGCACTATAGTGTGGTTTTGTCATTTGCGGAAAAAGAAAATCATGATTCCCTCCGTTGAGTCTTTCCGTTAGAGGGAGAAAAGTTGCCGGTGATGCCAGATAACAGAAATATGTGCCTGCTGCTTTGCCTTTTCATGTTAGTATGGCTTGGGAAAGAAGAAGGAAAGAGGGATCATGGGCAAGAAGAGGAGGAAGAGAGAGAGAGAGAGAGAGAGAGAGGGAACAAGTACAGAGAAAAAGAAAGAGAAGTAAAAGAGTGAGTGAAGTGAAGGACATAACTAGTTGTCTCAAGATTTACCTCTCTCGTTCTTTCCTGTCTCGTTTTTCTCTCTCTTCTCTCTCGCTCTCTGCTCCTCGTCCATCACCCCCCCCCCCCCCCCAAGGGTCACATGACCTCGACTCCACACAGTCTATGCTTTGGCCATGTTGCCGAGGCGACGGTGCTCAGGAATGCGAAGGGAGCCGGAGATGATTGCAGGGTGCTAACGTTGGGAGTGCTTATTTTAGTACCCGCGTAGGTGCTTCGCTCAGGTTATGCTAATGAGCCTTAACAAGGGCTAATTGATTTGAAGTGCCCAAATTTGTGATTTCAAAAAAAAATAAAAAATGAAGAAAGTGTGGAAAAATGGAGTGGAAAGTTTTTCCCGAAAAGATCCAACCATAAAGTTAATGGTTTTGTTGTGCCTGAAAAGAAATCCTGTGAGTTTAGATGCCGTTTATTATCCGAGCATATTTTCTACTAATAGGACCCACTAGCTCTTAAACTGATACCCACAATCCCTCTGTACTCTTTAGGCCACGGTTCAGTGCTTGGCAATGAAAATCCCCATTATGGCAGATGGCACCCTGCCGCCGGAGCTTATTCGCCCCTTTGATGTCACGCTCTCCAGATCGTAACGAGAATCGAACGTGAAGGGAGCGATGGCAGAAATAAACATGGCAAGCTCCCCAAACACAAGAAAAACTGTGATTCATCTCTTCGCAAAGCGTGTGTGACTGCACGTCAAAGTTAACAGGCACGCCAGCATGGCATGATCAGGGACCAATCGAATCAAATCAGAGCTATCGCCTTAAAGTCAAATCAATCAGAAATGAAGAAAAATGCTGTGTATATTTCACTCCTTGAACTTTTCATTACTATCTGATTCTAGTGCACCTTGATGGTCAGTGTTGAAGCTTGTCTTGCCTGTATGTCTTGGCATGTTCAGAATGTTCTTCCCTATTTAGCTGTGACTTAATTTGGTTTGTCACAGCCAGTCACAACACTGCTGGGTGAGATTCGGTGCAGCTGGCCTGCAGACGACGGCTAAGTGCACAGTCGTACCGTTTGTAGTAATGCCGTATAAAGATGTAATTAGGAGCAGAGTCAACAGTTCCACATCTGGCTTTTGAACCGAGCAGCTTTCCTATTCCCCTTGTTTTATTGGCAAGCCACCCTTCCACCCCTGCCACAATTTAAAAACGCCTTTGATCCCTTCCTCACAGAAATACTCTGAGGAGTGCCGGCTTATAAATAGAAAAGAGAGAGCGAAAGGAAAAAAAGCAGTAGGGCTTTCAAAATGTCAACCTAGCACCCCTTTGAAAAACGTTCTGTCACTCCACCATCTTATCACCCTTACCACAAGAACAGAGAACGAGGCACTTTAGCATGAACTGTCACACTAATACTAGCGGTAATACCTAGTAGCGAGGGCTGAGCGTCACCGGGCAGCTATTTCATGCCTCATAAAAATGTTGTGATAGCAGAAGACACGCGGTTGTTATCGGAGGACAGGGTCCACAGCTTGGATTGGATTCTAGCCCTTAAATAGTCGTGTCGATACTAAAAAGGTCTGGCTCTCGTTAGCACGCCAGTTCTAAGGCCTCTGCAATAACATGAGCCGTACTTGGACAATGAGCTCTGTCTGGGCAAGTCCCAATAGGACCTCTCAACTGGAAGTAACAAGCTAAAGTCGGCGGAAGAAACAGCAGGGGGGATAAAAAAGACAGTGTCCCACCAGGCATGTTCTAATTGCATCACTCCCCTTCATTCATTGAGGAACTTCCTCCTTCTACACCCACACTTGTTTCTTGCTCCTACGCTTCAGGTCGACATACTTTCATCTTTTTTTTTCTTGTTTAACTTTAATAAGTCTCCCAAATCCTCATGACTCTGTGTGTATTTTCTTTCCAAGCTTCCTGTACAAGTGCTCAGTTTATGGCCTTCGCTAATGCTTGTTGGTTTGCTGAAGCCTTTTTTTTTTCGCTTAATGGAAGTTGAGGGTTATTTTTTACCTTCCTCCCAACCTCCTATTTTCAGATGATGAGATTAACAAGATATGTAGAGCGAGACGCGTTGCTCTGCTTTGTTAAGCCAGTGAAATTATTCCTTACCTCCGTTTCTCTCCCCCCATCCCCTCTGTTATTTTCCCATGTGGCCAGCTGTTGCTGCCACTGCTAGCACTTAGCGGCCACGGCTGTATACAGAAGGCACAGCCAAGCGTGAAGCGGAAACGGGGTGGTCGACTCCACTCCAGAGGTTTGCTGCCCTATAATCACTTGCGCAGGATGTTCAGGAAGATAAGATTGTATGAAGCACATATTTGTTAAAGTCATCAGCTACTGGAGTTGATAAACATTTCCTCAATCCACACTCGAGAGCTGATAACCTTGGCAGTACCACATGGGAGTTTTTTTTTTTCTTTTTCTCAGAGCCAAATCTGGTTGAAGAAACATCCCTATGCTACACGAACATTCGTCCTAATAACGGTTATCTATAAATCCTTATTGTATGTGCACGCAAGACACATCTATTTTTCCCTCTGATATGCCACTCTGCTGACAGTCGCCCTATTTTTCAAAGCATTCCTAGGGATTTTATGTGGGTATAAAACAAAATCAGTGGCAGTGCAATCTCGGAGGCCTGTGCAGATACTCCAGAAAGCCTTTCCTGGCTAAGTCAAATACTGCTAAATGTTTTACACCATTAATCATGAAACGAGACGACATACTTTTTTTTATAGACGGTGCAAAACTCTGGGAATGGATGCAGGGAAATGATTTAAATTTAAGAGATAGAGGGAGAGGGGTACTGCGGCAAGATGAAGCTCGGGTTGGGTTACCCTTCATGATCTTTCTGCTAGGGCAGAGGAATTTGAGCTATTCCTGTGGTGTAGGGAATGACTGAGGTGCACCGAGAGAAGGAAAATGATGGGAAAGTCTGTTGCAACCTCGTGACCCCGAGGCCTGAGAACCTTCCGGAATGCAGGAAAGATGAGCTGGGAATTAACCAAGGGAGTTCAAAGCCAAAGGTCCGACTTCTAACATGCAAGCCAGGGGAAAACACACATAATCCGCATTAACTTCACATCTGTGGTACTTCTGCGCCGTTGTCTGTTGTGTCTTTACTTTATCCCTGACTTAATTGCTTCATATGAAAATATAGTAACTGGAGGTACCATCCAGGACTAGCTGACATGGGGATGGATGACTTTGAGGAGCGGTTTTAGCTGGAACTGGAGTTGCCTTGCAGGCTTAAAGTTATCACTGCTTATTACACGTTGTACCCTGCCAGAAAAAGGGATGATATTGCATGGGATTTCACTATAACTCCTTACTATATGAAAACGAGAGCAAGAGGATAAACAGGATTCTGCATACCGTAATCCCCTTTTGACAACCCTGCTAATCTTTTTTGGCTTCCTAATTTAGCAAGAGTGCCAGCTTTTTTGTGCATAGGCAATGTGATTCTCTGCAGCTGATGCTGCAGTAGAACTTTTTACAGCTTTGATTTCATTTTTGCCCTTGCACCATATGTTACATCGGAGCAGAAAGCGAGGCCTGCGTCTCCCGCTGGGGCGTAAAATCGGGCTTCCGAAGGATCTTCCTTGTCCATTTTGCATTCCCAAATTCCTGTCCACACTTGGCCCCGGATGTTCACATCTTTTCCTCAGCCGTGCTGAAGCTAGAGCAGCCATTTGGAAACTTTCGGATGGTGTGTGACTTTGTGTGAGTGTGTGCGTCCACAGCCTGCTCAGCTATTGTGAAAGTGCCACGAAGGCGCCAATCAGGGGACTAATTAAAGTGGACAGACTCTTTATCTCGCACACACACATGAAAACTTACTGTCAAACAGTCTCTTGCACACACACACACACACACACACACACCCACTTGCGAGGTCGGCCGGGTCGAAACCGGTGCAAGCGGCTTCTCTCATTGTTCAGTCAGAAGCTCAGGCGGCTGTGAAAAGTCTTTCCCCAGGGCGAAAAAATGGACAGACAAAAGAGTGACATAGAGAGAGAAGACAGAGAAAGAAAAAAAAAAGAGAGAGAGAGAGAGAGAGAGAGACTGGTTGGATTTCTCTGTCATCGTTTTCTGCACCCTAGGGGCAAATTTCATAACTTCCTTCACAGCTTTTCATTAAAAGGAGTGGCTCAGAATCAACCTGGATTCTGCTCCAAGGGAAAAAAAACATCTAAATGAATCATGTAACACTACAATCATATCAGTCCTAATGTTTTTGTTTTATAATGCGGTTCTACATTTCTTAGTCACTGGCTTTACATCTGGAATTTTCCTTTTTTTTTTTTTTGCAGCTAAGGGATTAAAATGTATATTCTACATTCAGCAGGGGTGTGAAAGAAAGAAAGAGAAAGAAAGAAAACAGTGCTTTCACCAGAAATAGGGATTATCAGCAACAATTAAGCCCAAAAACTGAAGAGCGGCCAAAGTCTCATCAGAACAATGAGCAGATTTAAGGAGATTAGGAGCAAACATCCACCTCATTCTCCGAGTCCCATGTCATGAGCGGCCTAGTTCATATCCTTGCACTTGTTTTATTTATAAAGATAGGATGCCATAAATGCTGGTGATGTATTTTTTTCCCTTTTAATAGCTACAGCGCTACTCTGCTGAAGAATTTGTCATAATAATAAGCTACCTGCAGCTGCACCAACATTGCTAACAAGAAAATGTTGGAGAAAAAAATGAATTTTACCACAAAAACTGCCAGCGTATAATAGTACAATTTAAAAATAAAAAAAATAAAAAAAAAAAACCTACAAATGCTAAACAGCTTCAGCAAAACCCTGTGGCTAAACCTTATATGTTCGCACTGCTAGCAAGTGGTGTTAGCTAGCTAGCAAAGCACTTTTTAGGCACAACAAAGCGTATTCACTTGATCATTGGTCAAACATGATGAGTATAATCCTAAGAATTAAAAAATATGTAAAATTATTGGGAACTTGGGTTCAACCCTCACATTAAACAAGCTTTTGTGTGTATTTAAAAATCATTCAAATAGCTTTAAAACTCCAAAGAATAGTTATTTATGCTAGTATTCCTGTGTACTTATTGAGCTTAAAGCGCCTCACACACGAGTAGATACTGAGCCGTGGGCTTAAAGAGCTCTTGAGAAAGTCAGACTTTCAGAGCGGGAATTAACGGAGGGTTATTCAAATCATTTTTTCCTACTTGGAGGTCGGAAACTTCCCACACATACGTATTAACCATCACATGAATGCTAGCTGGCTAGTTACTCTAGCTAGAAAGCAAGCTAGCCTGAACAGATTTCCTCGTTGTAAAATGTTTCCTTGTTGAAACAAAAAAACTGCTATTTTTTTATTCCGTCAATTTGCTACCTACTGAAAATTAGCATACGAGGGTTGTGTAACGGTGGCTAGTTAGCGATATAAATGTAGAGGAAAATAAAGAAGCGAATTTTGTAATATAGCAGCAACCCACGTTTTTGTGTCTCAGACACACGTAGTTTTGCAGTTTGTCTGCGTATGAAGTCATCTGTGCTGAGGGCAAGGCTCTTTTGAGTCAGAGGGACAGGTCTCTTGAGAGTGTGTCTCGGTATATGTGTGTGTGTGTGTGTGTGTGTGTGCGCTATCTAGCTGAGCGCTCATGCATGGGGACGGCGGTTGGCAAAGACTGACTCGTTTTCTCACTCTGTCTCTCTGCCTTCTGCTAGTTTTTGTCCTCTCGCACTCGATTTTTTTTTCTCTGCCACACATTCCTCTTTGCCCTTTCCCTATCGCATGCTGGCTTTCTCATTTATTCCTTTGATACTTCTCACTCACTCTTTCCCTCTCTTTCTCCCACACACACACACACACACACACACACACACACACACTCCAGCGTGCTCTGTCGAGTCCCACGCTTGCTTCTTGAGCTCATTGCCATTCCCATCAGTGAAGCGTCAGACACTGAGGACTCAATAACATGGAGCATATTGTAGCCAGCTTTTCCTCCTCTCCTCCTCCTGCTTCGAATATAATTATCGCCTCAAGCTAACCTGCCTTTTTTTTTTTCTTTTCTCACCCCTCCCGAAATGAAATCAGGGAGCAGGTCATCGAGTTACGGAACTGGGGAGTGGGAGGATTGTTCCGGAAACAAAGAACACGGTGTCATTGCTCCCATATGCACGATATGCAGGAGCCCCGTGATATATACCTTGTCTACGTTATCCAGGTCAAAGGTCAAAGCGTAACTGTGCCACGCGGTTGAAAGGGACACAAGGAACTCCTGAATCTCAGCTTTCGGTTCTAGGACACCTTTTTAATACGAACCGTCCTGCATTCCTATTGGTCTAAAATCCAAACCGTTATGTAATCAGAGGTTTGAAATGCAAGACGTAACAATAATACCAGCTGTACCTTTGAGGTCAGTTGCACCAACGAAGGCTGATGAAAAGCTTGTCGCTAAGTGGCACCTGAAACGTCTACAACTAGATTACTCTAGAATTTGACGGTTTATGATATGTTAGCACAACGCCATTTTAACCCCGACTTGCAGCCAGGTGTAAAACCAGTCCCTGGCTTCGAGAACATATTTTACTATTCAGAGTCAAATCATGCAGAATATAAACAACAACAACAACAACAACAACAAATGTAGAAGAGATACTTTTTAATTATCTTGTGTTTCTAGCTGCCCAAAGGAAGCATCGTTAGCGTTAGCATGAGGATTTCACTGTCCTTCTCTTCTATTTATTTTGTTTTCTTCGTACTTTTTTATAATGGTAACAGTATATATTTTTAAATAACAGGATTGCTTTTTTTTTAATGCTGTCACGGTATTACCTTTAATTTAACGGTATTACTTTTTTTCTAACTGTCTTACTGTTTCTAGTGGTTACTTTTTTTAATTTATTTATTACTTCTTATTGTATTATTGGGCAAATCATTTCAGCTGCAAGCAGAACCGGGAAATAATAAAACAATATAAAATTGTTACAGTGATAAATCCAATATTTTTTCCTGAGATATCACCAGTAGCCTTAATATTTTTCGAACGCTGTAATATGATAGTTGAATTTTTTTTTTTAATTTGGACTTACCACTTTGTGGGCGCATTGTTAGCAAAGTCATATATTGTGATATGTGTGACTTGAAATATCTTGCGGTAGCATGATACGATGTTTTTGCCCTAGTTGCAGAATTACCGTCCCCTCTTGCCACCCCCGCTGTATTTAGTTTCTGAACCGCAGCTGATTTGGTGGTGGAAACACTTGGACAGTTTGAGAAGCAGTGTCAGGGCTATCAGTTTAATTTCCGGCTCTGAAACGAATCCAGAGCATTCTGCATTGCTGATACATCGTTGTGTCAAAGGAAGTGTATCGTCAGCGTACACTTTGACCAGGGAGCGCCTCTTTATGGCGTTTTTTCGCTCAATAGCACACACACACACACACACACACACACACACAC
>CM074943.1:12416242-12437276 GCA_037576815.1 Pangasius larnaudii | reverse complement strand
CTCTTTCTGTCTGTCACTATCCTTTTTCTGTCTTCCTCGCTGTCTCTCTCTCTCTTTGGGTGTCTATTGCTGTCTCTCTCTTTCTCCCTCTGTCTCTCTTTCTATCTGTCTCTATCTGTCTGTTTGTCTCTCTCTCTTTGTGTCTCTATTGCTGTCTCTTACTTTCTCTCTCTGTCTCTCTTTCTGTCTGTCACTATCTCTTTTTCTGTCTTTCACACTGTCTCTCTCTGTCTATTGTTGTCTCTCTCTTTCTCTCTCTCTCTCTCTCTCTCTCTCTCTCTCTCTCTCTCTCTCTGTCTCTTTGTATCTGTCTGTCTCTCTCGCTGTTTCTCTCTACCTTTGTGTTTCCGTTGCTGTCTCTTTCTTTCTCTCTCTGTCTCTCTCCTACTTTCTCTGTCTCTTTTTCCATCTATCCATCTCTCTCTCTTCTCCCTCATTCAATCACACAGAGGCTAAAGCGGTGCTGGCAGAGTCAAACGGGGCTTGAGGAGGTGTTGGCAAAGGCCATGCTAGTAAACTACAGGGTGTTTAGGAGTGTGTGTGTGTGTGTGTGTGTGTGTGTGTGTGTGTGTGTGTGTGTGTGTGTGTGTGGGAGGTTCAGGAGGTTATTTTAAGGCGTGGGTGTGTGCTAGCTAGAACATCTTAAGGCGCAGTCCGGATTCAAGGCCTTTCTTGACCTCTGTGTGGCACCGCTCACACGCGCTCGCGGTATTTCACACGTCTGCGTGTTTGCGTGGCCAGAAGTTCAGCAGCCGTGCCGCCCTGTCTGCTTCCCCGTGTGTAGCCGTTAGCTACAGCGTCAAAAAATAAAATTACACTACCAAAATGTCATTAAGAAATGGGATTTTTAATTTTTTTTAATTTTTTTTTACAAATTTAGCAAAGCTAGATTGAAATGAATTGAAATAAATGTTTGCCATCGTAAGCTAGCGTTCTGCTGCTCCATCGAGGTGTTTTTCATTCAGAAATAGCTAAATAGCTAGCTAGCTTGGTTGTTAGCCGCTCTCATACGTGATGTATGAAAGGAGCTGGTGTTAGCTGAAGCTAAACACAACAGCTGCAACATAGCTAGTAATGATTATCACAGTACGTTAAGAGTTTCACGCGTTACTGTTTGAATTGTTAAAAAAAAAAGATTTCAGCTTCACAAGAATGTAAAACTGATTAAAAAAAATGATGCTGTTTTGTCAGAATTAATGCTAATGGAGTATTTTTAGGTTAATTAGCTAATTTTGAATATTTTTTTTTCTACAGGTCTTGTCACTACCACGTCTCGCAAACTGGACAGAGAGCAGCAGGATGAGCACATCCTCGAGGTAACTCCGCCCCCTTTTTTAAACTCCGCTGCCATTTTAACAATCAGTTCTTTCTTTTTTTCTTTCTTTCTTTCTTCTCTTCTCTTGTCTTTTATCTTTTATGCTTTTTTAAATCCCTTTGTTATTTTCCTTATATCTTCATTGTTGTGTTCCTGGCTTTTCTTCTCTTTCTCTTTTCCTTTTCGCTTTTTCTCTCGCTCTCTGGTCGGTCGTGGTATTTCGCTGGTGACTCGTTCACAGGTTTTACCTCACACACGTGTGTGTAAATTCCCGCTGCAGGGACTGAATGAGGGTTTGTCTGGAGCCACAAAAGAACGAAAGAAGAAACGAGAGATAGAGAGAGAGAGAGAGAGAGAGAGAGAGAGAGAAAGATTCTTTTCCCACCTCCCATACCAAGTTCCCAAAGTGCTTCTGTAAGGGATTCAGATATCAGCCACATGTGTGTGTGTGTGTGTGTGTGTGTGTGTGTGTGTGTGTGTGGGGTTCTTTGTTCTCTCTCGGTGTTCCGGCTCGGGATCAGGCAGGCCAGAACAGGAAGTATCAATCAGCCACCGGCCGCTGTCTAAACTTGTGGATTTTTAATTGAGTTATTTCTCTCTCTCTCTCTCTCTCTCTCTCTCTCTCTCTCTGTCTCTCTCTTTCTGCCTGACTCTCTCTTTTCCTCTCTCTCTCTTTCTTCATGTATCTCTCTCTGTATTTCTCTTTCTGTCTGACTCTTTCTCTTTTTCTCTGTCTCTCTCTCTCTCTGTCCTGTCTTTTTGTGCTGTCTTTATCTCTCTCTCACGTCACTCTCTCTGTGTGTGTGTGTGTGTGTGTGTGTGTGTGTGTTGTTTTGGCTTGGTGTCACATTCAGTGATGGACTGATATGAGAGAGAGAAAACCAGAGAATCTTTCTTTCTTTCTTTCATTCATTCATTCTTTCTGTTTTTCTTTTCCTTCCCCATTTCCTCATTTTTTTTGTTAATCTTTCTTTCTCAATCATTCTTCTTAACCTGTATATCTCTCTAATCCGTCCATCCTCTCTGGCTTTTTAATTACCTGCTTCTCTACCTCTCTTTCTCTTTATATCTCTCTCTCTTCATCTGTCTCTCTCAGTATATCTCTCCAAGTAATGGAAAAATAGAACAGACTAATGGAAGTAATGTCGTACCTCCATACAGTTACTCCTCTCTCTCTCTCTCTCTCTCTCTCTCTCTCTCTCTCTCTCTCTCTCTCTCTCTCTCCCTCTCTCCCCGTCTTTCTCTCCCCTGGTGGTCAGTGTGATTATATCGGTGTGACCTTGCTCAGCGTTTAGTGTTTGGTTAGGGTTTGACATCAGGAAGTCCTTTATTGATGTCTATCCCTCCAGGGTGCGGAAAAGGGGGTGGGGGGGGAGGGGGGTAGAGGACGCCTAAAAGCTTATTTAGGACTTTGTGTGTGTGTGTGTGTGTTTAAAGAGAAGGAAGAACAGCGTGGAAACGGCACTTCTAAATTAAAGCCACTGAAAAGGGCTGTGAACTGAAAAGTAATTTAATTCCATGTTTAGAAATGTGATTTGATGAATTGCTCATGGATTCTGTTTCTACTTCTGCATCATGTCTGGAAACCTCTTTTTTTCCTGTTCTCTAGCATGAATCCACGATGACGTTTGGTGTTGCTTTCATTTATTTTTAAATCGCATAAAAACGTTCATATCTTCATCTGTCCAAACAGCACAGCTATCCTCTTGGGCCATGTTTATGTTTAGAACTTGTGGACTTGTGTCCTTGCGTCCTATACATCATCTTTTATTTCGACAAAACGTCACAAGCGTTGTCTATTTTCAAACAAAATGATGAAAGGGTCGACTCTTAATGATCAAATGATCTGACTCGCAGGAAAGAGTATTACTATTTCCCCAATACGCTTTGCATTTCGTTTGCATGAATTGAAATTTCACTCAGCTTTGTTGCGTCGCTAGCTCCGCCCACTTCACCTCACTGACGGTCTCCTGCTCCCAGAAATCTCCAGCTGTCAAAGAAAATGAGCGAGTTGACCGAATGCTTACGGTGATCACAATATCGTGTATCGTGATACTGATTATGTGAGCATATCACTCATCCTTAACCTGTGTATTAATTGGTCTAGGTTGATTTTTGTTGCCAGTTTAGCCATAAGTATCAGTAGAAAGGCACAAGAGCAATTAAGAGCAAGGCGTAGATGATGATTACCGACGTCAAACGATAAAAGAGGCGCTGGTTGCTGTGGGGTTTTTTTTTGTTTTTTTTAAAAAAAGAAATACTTCCTCAAGTGATAATGGGGCAACAATAACAAGTCAATGATACATAATTATCAAATTATCAAATTTTCTGGTCTGCTTTTTATGGCCTTTTTTCTGGTTTTAGCGCATAATAATAATTTTCATCCTGACCATCTGGCACATTAATAGTGAAAAATGTGATTAAAAAGGACCCTCCCAAATTAGGAGCTGTCACGCTGTAGCGCATTTAGCCAGCAGATGGGAAATTGCTGCAACTAAATGAAAAAATAGGGTTTAAAAAAGCAGTCTGTGAGGCGCCTTAGAAGGAAACATTACAGTATATATTTTTTTCATAAGCGATTCTCGGCTCTCCATACGACGTTCCAATTTGATGCTCCGGATTCAGAGTTTCCCAGATCTGACTCATCAGTTAAAATTCTTGGGAAAGAGTTTTGCATTCCTGGCTGCTCAGATCGGACAAGCTTCTCTTTGCAGGCATGGACGAGATCTGTTTTTTTTTTTTTTCCAGGCTTTTTAATCAGATAAAAAAAATTTTCTCTAAGTGCTGTATTTTCTGGGTCAGATCTGGCAGTGATAGCGGGATGTTTTGTCTCTACGTGGTGTCTCATACTCATACACACATCTCGGTAATAATCAGTTCTACCATCCGCCCTCATCCTCCTCCAGTGTCGGACTAATTGGAGCGAGTCTGTGTTCTGAAATTTGTTTTCATATAATTGATGTTCTGTCTCGCTGTAATTACGGATCTGGAGCTGCATTTCCATAAAACCGGGACTGACTGAGCCAGTGAACTCCCCACACACACACACACACACACACACACAGGCGCACTGGATGGTTAGAAGTAACTCAGTTAATTAATATTGTTGGAACTAACCAGATTAATTAATCGCATTCTCTGAAGCAGCTTGGAAAACAACGGCTTTGGAAGAGGACAACACATTACGGCGTTAATCGCCTTCCGAGCCAAATGGCGCGTGACGAGCCTGATGGAGGAGCTGCTTACACATGCCGAAATGGCCATGTTTGGACTTCCATTTCTCCGTTTCTTAAACCAAAACTGCTCCAGGGACTCGTTCTCTCCGTGAAACGCTTTATTAACAAGAAAAAGTGTGTGTGTGTGTGTGTGTGTGTGTGTGTGTATGTGTGTGTGTTTCTGCAGACTGTTTATTCCCAGGTCTGCCATTATGCCAGACCAAATGGTTATTTTCAGAAACCGATCTGCACATTGTCCCTCCACATAAAGATATGTTTAGCGGTTTATGAGTAAAGTCCAGAGGATTCGCAGTCCACTACATCAAAGTTTTTTTTTTCCAAACATTAATTATATTTTTTTTTACTCGGTTAATAAGCAAGAATTCATTATTTAAAATGCGACAGACCTCTTTTGTTGATCCTGAGATATGAAATATGTGAATATCCTGAACATTTGCATTTCACCTGCCCCAGTTGTGACTATGAGGAATATTTAATTTAATTTAATTATTTTAATCATTGTATTCAGATTTGTTCATTGTTCTCATCTCTCGATATCTAACACCTAATATTGACACACCAATATAGTACACCTCTGTAAGTGTTAATAGTCGTTATGACTTTCAGACTGTTGTTTAGGCTTTGGTTTTCGTAAAAAAAAAAAAAAATGCTGAGAACAGCAAAAAAAAAAAAAAGTTGCGCTCCAAAATTTAATAAAATCCTAAATAGCCGAGCACTGCAAAAAGCCAAATTTAATAGGACATATAGTTACAAAAATACAAAAAAGTTTTCAGTTGATTAGTCATACTGACCAAAAAAAAAAAAGTTTTGTACTTTTGTAACTCTGTGTCCTATTAAATTCAGCACTTTGCAATGCTCGGCTATTTTGGATTTTATTCCGTTTTTCACTTGGGAGGTTTTGGCATTCCCTTGGACGTAAACACCCGGTTGATCAATAATACATAACACATTTTTCCCTCGTTAAATGTGATCAAATATGAACCAAGTCAGTTCACACTGAAGAAGTTTCTGACACAAGTCTACAGTATATTGAAGCACTTTGATTTGGCCAGCGTTTAAATCCACAGAATGATGGATGCTTTTGGATTCTTTTTTAAAATTGAGTTGGCTTACGTTACCTACTGTACATTGCGTGTTTGAGAACGTTGGATTGACGATTAAATGAGTAATCCCTGAATCCCTGAAAACAGCCCACAAGCATCTGTTATTTTTAAGAAAACATTGATCAGCGAGACCAATTAGTTTGCGTCGTGTTTTTTGTGAGATGGTAAGAATTCTTCTCTTCGGGATTAACACCCTCTCGTGGGACAAGGCAGTAGGGAGGGAGCTGTCATTCTGATGCTCTGAAGTGCATAACAGCTTTTTCATCTCACCTACCTCGAGGTCTCACTTAGCTGTGTGTCTCTGTAAAATATCTGACAGATAATCACCAGGGGCATTGCTTCCATGTTGGCAGCCAGTTGAATTAGCAACAGCTTCGTCAAGAGAAGCTGAGAATGTGAGGGTTTTTTTTGTGTGTGTGTGTCAGATCAATTCCGGCCACGGACGTTTAACAAACGTTTTCAATCGGCCGATCCTCTCGAGACGGCATCGTGCAGACAGTCTATTATTGTCCCGTCGCTCACTTTCTCAATTTGCTGCTCCCCGATCTTGTTTCCTCTCTAATTGGAAATGTCCAATTTGACACCAGATGTCTTCTGGGTTTTGGGGTTATTTGACATAAGAGGGATCAAACATACCAAAAAAAAAACATTTTGGTAGAATTACACATTAAGCACTGGAAGTCTGAGTCCATTACGAAGAATCGTTCATGTTTCTCCAGTTCTCGATGGACAGGGACTTGAGGACCCATCCAATTACCGTGTGCTGAATTGGCCGTGAGCAAGTCGCAGAACGGCATGAAGTGTAGTGATATGGTAATCATGGAACCATCAAAAAATCATTTATTTTTAACATATACCTGTCCCATTTATGTGGAGGCTAATTAGGTACAAAACTTACACTAGACCACCAGGAAGACTTGTACAGGATCAGATAAAAAAGCAACTGTACCTTTCAGTGTGTGTACCCTTGTTAAGGGTAACTTGTACCTTTAGTTAGGGGGTGGAGAGGATATAGTCTAAATTTTGAAATTAGTAAATGGACCTAAAGACAGCTATTATATCTCACGGGTGCATTTCCATTTGTACCTTTCGTAGGGCTGTTCAGGATAGCTTTTTTTTGACTGACCTCTCCCCTCAGATCTGTTCACCAAGGATGGCCCACCTGGGAGCATTAAGCTCAGAGCCTTAAATTTCACCAAAGTACACAAGGCCCTTCACTACAACACGGTCTCGATCCATGAAGGGACCTTTTGTACTTTGGGAAACAAAGACGTAGGATACCTTAAGTCCAATGGTTTACTCCCAACTTCTAGTTTTAACCTTCCCCTTTGTCCTCTTCCTTGACAGATCACGGTGACCGATCAGGGTGTACCGGCCCGCTCCACCACAGTACGCGTAATCGTGCAGGTGTTAGACGAGAATGACAACCGGCCAGTCTTCATGGAAAAGGTCTACAAAATCAAGCTGCCAGAGCGGGAAAAGGTGGAGAAGGAGCGTTCAATGCGCCGAGAGCCAGTGTATCGAGTCATAGCTTCAGATCGTGACCACGGAGCCAACGCTGAGATCTCCTACAGCATCGAGGACGGAGACGAGCAGGGAAAGTTTTTTATCGAACCCAAAACGGGCCTTGTGTCTTCTAAGAAGTTCTCCTCAGCTGGTGAATACGACATCCTCACGGTGAGACCTGCAGATAGCATGGGTTTAACATGTTAGCTGAAAACTTTTCATCTGTCAAGTGCTTTCCGTCGTTTTGGGTGTAAGTATAAGTGTAGAGTTTGTACCTGATGGAAATTGGGATGTAGTTTCACACAGGCTTGGTATTGGATCAGCGCATCCCTGCCAATATATGATACCGGCTGCTTTGTTTCTGTACCATGTAGGACTGAACAACATGATGTTTTGATGATGATTAGTATCTTCATACATTACATCACAACACACTTTCACAAGAATATCGCAGGTATCATCAGTACTTGATATTTTTACCATGACTTCCAACACTAATACCAGTGAGGGTTCAGGGGTCAAGGGTTTGTTGGGTAACACCTTCCTTTACGTCTGTATGCTCGCCAGTATCAGTCAGACCCATTCTCTCGTTTACACACAGCCTTCTGTCACATTGCAATCAGGTGCTCAGAGCCAAGCTTCGTCATTCTCTACAAAGTGTTTTGACAGTCATTGTTTAGTGTCATTCAAACCTATTTGCTATGAAGAGGTGACAAATGAACTTGGATAAACAAGGATTTCTGATGAAAATGAGACTTACAAAACAACAGCAAACCAAGTAATTAACGTGTAAATCAATTAACAGGTGTCAAGAACTGGAGTGCAATTTTTGTTGTTTTGCAATTTTGTTCAGTTTCATTTGTGAAACTGAATCAACACTGACAAATTATTTAACTAAATCAGGTACTAACAGGCAACGAAGGTAATGTTGTACAAAATTTCCATGGTAGTCTTGTCCACTGTACAGACTTATACAGTTAGAACAGAATAGCAATAACATTTAAAATTAAACAGCAATTAAACAATTAAAATTGGCACTCTAATTGAACTGTGTTTATAAAATGGGTCCAAGCACTTCATAAAATGCTTACACAAGCACCTTCCTCTGCAGTATTTTAAGTACTGTATTACAGATGATTGGCATATATCTATTGGAAACCTTGACAAAAACATAAATAATAAACGAGTTAATGAAATCTGTGCTTCTGAACTGTATGTTTGCAGGTTAAGGCAGTGGATAACGGCCGACCCCAGAAGTCATCCACTTGCCGCCTGCACATCGAGTGGATCCCGAAGCCGGAGCCGAGTGCCACTCCGCTGGCCTTCGACGAGAGTGTGTTTTCCTTCAGCGTCATGGAGAGTGACCCCGTCTCCCACATGGTCGGGGTTATCACCATGGAGAACATGGACACGCCCGTCTGGTTTGATATCACAGGTACGGAGATGATGAGATTCTTGAAGTTAAATTTGATATTTGTTATAACATTTAGCTTAAGTTTGAGAGTTTTCCTAAATTTGCTAATGAGTCTCTCAAAGCACGAGCATCTTGAAACTTAAACCTACTCATCCCTTTTTTCTTTCTTTCCTTTGCCTTTTCTAACCAACTGACAATCTGTTGCTTTCTCTCTTTTTATGCTCCTCCTATATCTCCTCTCCTTCTCGTTTCTCTCTTCTGCTTGGAAGAAAACGCCGAGCCCAGTGAGGCGTTTCACGTCGTACAAGCTGCGTGCGACCTGAACTGCACAGCAGAAGGTATCCATCGCAGATCTCCATTAGATCTGTGATTGGCTTTAGCTAAAGGCCTGTCATCTTAGTGTTGTGGTGTTCTGTGTGTCTCAAAGTGAAGACTTAGCAAAGCAATGAAAATGCTAAATTTGTACTAGATCATGTGCTAGGCTCCGCTTAGCCCTTTTATCTTCATGGCTCATATCTCACACACACATGACTGTTTATAGCTGCTATAATGTAAGTGATATCAGGAGCAAAGATTTTATCACAGACATTCCACAATAATAAATCAATAATCAATAAAAATCTTCAGCGCTGCCTTCGGACCATGCTGTTGTAGGAAAATAGTCGACTTCTGGGTGATAACAGCTTCATCGCACCACTCCGTCGTTGATTATTTTCCTATAACAGCATGGCCCGAAGTGCTTTATTTCCATACATAAAGCATGGAAGCCTTGGCCTTAAAGAAAAATTCTATATATTTTACTGTGTTTTAAACTTTTTATCTCTGTGGTGATTTTTTTTTCTGGAAATTGTGCTTCTAAAATAAGACATGCTGCAAACATTATCTCTCCGAAGCTTCCAGCAGGCATAAAAACATTAGCATAAAAACAGTTCAGCTTCTTAACCTCCTGGAGTTCTTTTGTGAATTATGAATGAGTATATTAATATATTCTCTAAAAATGTTTTTTAAGTGGGCAATCACTGCAAAAGGCAGACTCTGAAGATGCATGAAACATGAATGAAACATGTATATATGCAGCATGGCTCCCAGTTTTATTCACTTAAACATCTTCCAGAAGCAGAAAGGACAGCTCTAAAATATTCACAGAATAATGTTCACCTAAGATAGCTACGAAGATCCGGATCCGGCTAGCTGGCTGGGGATAGAGTGAAGCTAGCCTACTTCTTTGCTTGTTTGTACAATATCTCAGGCTACTTATTGTAGAAGTAACATTCACGACAGCTAGCAACAGTGTTAGAATAGTTAGCCATGTCTAAACTACTTAACTGGTTTTTGCTTGGCCAGGTCTGTTAAGCGAAACCGTTAGCTGTTAGCATTTACTGCTGTTTATGAACATTAGAAGATGGAGTATGTAATATTTTTTTTACACATTGCACTATTAAGAAAGGAAAGAAAGTGTAACATTTTGTGTAATACTAGCAGGATGTTGTCAAGCTAGCTAGCTATGAATATAGCTAATTTATCTATCTGTAATGAATTCAAAGCTTATCAGTTAAAATCTTTTGGAGTATTTTGAAAAATGGTACTTAAGGTGCTGTACTTTATCTTTTTATAGGTTTGTATACTGAGAAGAGGTTTAGGTATACAAGCTAGCATGCTAATCTGTATGATAATTGTTAGCTGTGTTAGTATTTTGAGTCAAAAGAAAGGATTATTCTGACTTCCCTGTGAATGAGGTGGCAATTGATTATCCTTTAATCAAAGAAAAACATTAAGTGTATGAGGAATTTATGAAAAATAATAACACTTTTGG
Source organism: Pangasius larnaudii (assembly GCA_037576815.1). NCBI lineage: Eukaryota > Metazoa > Chordata > Actinopteri > Siluriformes > Pangasiidae > Pangasius > Pangasius larnaudii. The sequence continues at coordinate 12,426,889 of CM074943.1, read as the reverse complement.
TCAAGCTTACTGAACCTGAGTGAAAAAGCAATTTTAACTAGGCTAACTGCAATAATAAACATACGCCGAGTGTTTTCATTGCAAAATACGCATGATCTTCTGAATTCATCTCCATTATATTGTTGTACTTTGGTGGTTTATTTATTTATTTATTTATTTATTTATTTTACTAAGTTCTAAGGTGGTTTATTTCCTATATGTCTCATTTCCTTCCATCATCATGACACATGGACAAAGCCGAGGTTTAGGTGTTGAACTAAACTGGGAAATTCCCTATAGAAAATCAATATGCGTCAAAATCCGGGCTTAATCCGGGTCTGGAAAAACGGTCCCTCGTGGCTTTTCCCAGAGCCCTTTGCTGCCAGATTGTGATTTTTCTAATGTGTTTGTTATCAGTGATCTTTAGAAAGCAAATCCTCTGTGCAGAGTTTTTCTAATTACTGTAGCTCTTTGAACGTTTAATTACAAGGCAACGTGCGCATGCTATGCGAGTTCACAAGGATTGTGGATTTTATCAGCGCCAGGCTCTGAGAAGAGATGTGATGTCTGAAAATCGTCATGTCCTGGTGTTATACTGTATATTAACAATAAAATCGTGTTTAAAAAAAAACACACAAATACAATATAAAACTCGAGGATTCTGCGGACGGATACGGGTTCGAACCTTCTAATGAGGTTTGGAACCCACTCTGTTATTAGGTTACCTTAAAGGTTATCTGAAGTTTCTTGAAGTTATTTGAGGAGTTAGTTTGAAGGTTGTACTCTGGTTTTCCATACAGGCGGGAACTCGGACAGCCGTTTCGATGTGGGAAAAGCGAGCGGGACGCTGATGGTGGCGCGGCCGCTGGATGCCGAGCAGAAATCGAACTACAACCTGACGCTGGAGGCTACGGACGGCACAAACACCGTCAGCACACAGGTGAGAGGAACTTTCGCAGTGGTAAGTGTTTACGCAGAGGGAGCGGCTGCATATGTGTGTGTGTGTGTGTGTGTGTGTGTTTGTGTGTTTGTGGAGCCGTGTTGTGAATGTTTAACGAAGCTGAAAGACAGACTGAATTCTTCAAAATCAACCTCTGCGTGTATGTGTGTGTGTGTGTGTGTGTGTGTGTGTGTGTGTGTGTGTTTCTGCCGAGACGTTAGCAGAGTGTGAGGAAGCAGACAGTGGTCAGGTGATTCCAGAGCTCAGAAATTCCTCACATAGCCACATGGATTGGGCCTGACGCCAGGATTAGACTAGCTTCAGCAGAGTGGAATATGCTTTCCAAATGTTCTCCTAACATTCCCCAAGTGTTCATTCTGTATAGCTGTTTAACAAACGTTCAGCACACTTCCTGAAAATTCTGTGATTGCTCTTCCAACATTCTTGTATTATTCCACGAATGTACCCAAACACTCCTCACATACTCCCCAACTAAATTCCCCAAAATTTCTTTATCTGTATTCCCCAAACATCAATTCAAAAATTTCCCCTAACGTTCCCCAGACATTCCCAAGCTGTCGCATTATCCTGAAGCATTTTCTTCAAATGTTCCTCAAAATGTTTGTTCTCATGACATTCCTAAGTACATGCAAATGGTGAAAGAAATGCTCCTTAAATCTTTTGAAAATGTTCCTTGTGTTAGTTTCAAATTCTCCAAATATTGCCTCCCAAAAGTTTAGTTAATTGTTCTTCTAACTTTCTCCAAAAGCATTATCATCTTCTAAAATTCTCCAAGTTCCCTACATATTCTCCGAACCCTCTATAAATGCTCCTTTAACATTCTTCCTAATATTCCTTAAAGACTTTTTTCTAATCTCATAATGCTCTCCCAAGATTTCTCAAATGTTCCCCAGATGTTCTCTGAAGGTTGGTTTCCTAACGTTCTGTACAGATGCTGATGTCGGAGCCGCCGGCTAGTTTTTTGGCCACGACTTCTGGAATCTTCCGTTGTCTCATTCTTTTAGCATGTGAGGAGGATGTCTGGCTCTCTGCTCCAATAACTTTTATCTCTTTTTCTCTCTCTCTCTCTGTCTGTCTTTTCCTCCACCACTCTGTCAGTATACCTTTCTTTTGTCTTTTGTTCTATCTCACTCCTCCTTCAGAGAACCTGAAGAATGCTAGCTAGCAAAAAAGTTTCTGTTTTGTCCTTTGCTTTGAGTGCCGTGGTGGAGAATGCAAAAGCAAGCTTCATGGGATTGGAAAATATTCAGACTGACACACACACACACACACACACACACACACACACGGGCAGTGATATAACACCTTTATCCACATCATTGCAGCCTGTTAGTGCGTCTCCTCTGTGCCAGTGTGCTAATCTGAGAGGCATTGTTGGAGACTCAGAGCCTTCACCCCAAATCAGTTACAGTCATCACACACACACAAACACACAGCGTGCAGACTTCAGCTGTCCCGCCGCTTGCTTGTGTAAGACCGTGTTCTTCGGACCTCAAGCTTTGTGTCTGGCTCCAGTTTCTCCAGAAGACGCCAAAGATATTAAATTCTCTGAGAATGGTCTCAAATAGGAATTCACTACATGGACAGAATATCATACCCTGATCATATTGTGATAAATCGTGATTGTCTGTGCTTTGTGTTGGATGGATGAAGATCGGCCTGCCTTATTTACAACAAGGTCCAAATAATCTTGGAATATTCTGCCTAAATGTACCTCAAAATTTGTTTCCCAATTATTAGTAGTCAAATATTCCTCAATTCATTACCCAGATGTTCCTAAGTGTTCCTTAAAACATACCAGAACTTTTCTTAAACATTCCCAAATGTTCCTTCTGACGTTTTCTTAACGTTTCCCCAATGTCCCCGAAACATTCCCAAACTGTTCTTTTAATTTTCTCGAAAAATGTTTTCTATGTGTTCGACAAAATTCCTTTAACATTATCCTTAAAAATTCACATCCTTTAAACATTCTGCGTGTTCCTCCATTCTCATAATATTCCACAAATGTTTCCTAAATGTTCCTAAAACCTTTCCCACATGCTACCTGATTTGTTTCCCAAATGTTCCCCAAACAGTGATCAGTTTCATCACCTGAAGTTCCACTATCATTCTTTAAACGTTCCCAAACGTTCACGTAATATTCCACAGAAATCCTTGAAACATTCCACACAGTTCCCATGTTTGTTTCCCAAATGTTCTTCTAAATGCCCTATTCCCCAATTTTCCCTAGTGTTCTTTTACGTTCTTTAAAATGTTCTCCAAAAAAATTCTCAGCCATGCCGAACACATTTAATCATATTCTCATAACTTTCTCGAACCTTTTCCTCCACAAACAGTTGTCAAATTCAAATTTTCTACAAAAATTATTGCTGGACTTTCCCTGTGCATCCCCAGTGTTCCATGAACATCTAGTATTTCCAAAAATGTTTCCAAAAAACATTCTTTAACACGCCCTAAACAGCTCTCTCATCATTCTCCTGATGTTCTCCACACATTCTCAAAGACTCTTCCTTTTCTCTAGAAACTGCTCATGAAACATTTAACTAGTGTGCTTTAAAAACACTTCCAAAACACTCCTCTATCATTCTCCTGATGTTTTCCAAGTATTCCTTGAATATTCTCTCTAATGCAACGTCAGTCAACAGCAGGAAAAAAAAAACTTTTCCAGACTTTCCGAATGCTGTTCACACTTCTCCCAAGCAATTATTCGAAAAATAAATTCTGGTGATTAGCAGATACACGATGAGTGTATTATGATACATGCGATAAATATAATAGAATAATAATAGAATAGAATAATAAGGTATACCATGTGACAGTTTAATATCAGCACACACTCATATCCGCATCGTGTTGATGTAGTGGCAGGAAGTCGGTGTCTTTTCCGATATGGATTGACATGTTTGTGTGTGACAGTTTGTGGCTTTGGAGAAGCGCCATGTCTTTTTTTTTTTTTACTGTCCCAGTCACCTCTTGCTTTTCAGCGCTTTGGACTATTAGCGTCTTTCTTGCTCGCCGCACGTCCCTGTCAACACGTCCTGATATCTCGCGAGCAGCTCAGCAGGTGTGTATTGCAAATATTTGCACTTGCAATAATAAAGAGCCGGCTGGAAGCACGAGAGGAAATAAAGGCTTGATTAGAACCGCATTTGCACAACGTTTTCATTAGAATATATATATATGTATATACAGCAATATATTATTATATATACACAATATATCTATTATTAAAATATTGACATTCTTCTTTGTTTGTGGAATCTGTAATAATGTAAAAGAGAAAAATTCTTCTTTGTCTGTAATCTTTCGCTAAAGTGAAGCATTTTTTTCCCGCCTCTAAACACTCCCTATTTTTTAAACTGTGGGTGGGACAAAATATAATAAAATAAAAATATAATAACCAATAATTTTATGTCTCGTTTCGCCTCCCCCTCCAGAACACCCAGTCAAGTTTCACCTCCCACTCAACTACACCCAATCATGTCTCACCTGCCACTAAACTCCACCCAATCATGTCTCACCTGCCACTAAACTCCACCCAATCATGTCTCATCTGCCACTAAACTCCACCCAGTCATGTCTCACCTGCCACTAAACTCCACCAAATCATGTTTCACCTCCCACTAAACTCCACCCAATCATGTCTCATCTGCCACTCAGCTACACCAAATCATGTCTCATCTGCCACTCCACCACACCCAATCAACTTTCATCTGCCACTCAGCTACACCCAATCGTGTCTCATCTGCCTCTCCACCACACCCAATCATGTTTCACCTCCCACTCAACTACACCCAATCAAGTTTCACCTCCCACTCAACTACACACAATCATGTTTCACCTCCTGAGTTGCTTGGGTTTGCTAATAAGGTTAAGCTCTAGCATTGGCTTAAATACTCTAGTTACCATCTCTGTCAAAAATAAACATGGCTGCATTTCTGTATGGAATATTTTTGTCTTTTGCCTCTATCTTTGCCTCCTGTGTTTACAGGATTTCGTCTGCCTCCATCTCCTCAAGTGCTGTTGGTGTTGCGTGAGGCTAGTCGTCCTCCACAATCGACTAGCATGGCCATGTTTGTTTTGTCCCGATCAATTAGTCCAAAGCCCCACCCACCTTTTCTAGTTAGACAGATTTTGTTTTAGGAAAACAAACACCACCAAAAAAAATGCCGCCTCGACCTGAACAGTATCTTTAAATACTAAATATTGTGATATATTGTAAAACAAATTATTGCCTCATGCCTAGGTTCTGTTTTTGGTCTGCGTGACGAGTCGAACGTGGAGGATTAGGAGACGTGTTCTCGTGCTTTAAACCTCATGTCATGCGCTTTGAATTGTTTCTTTTCTAAAAACAGAGCGAGATAAGCAGATTAAAGTCGGAATTCACTCTGCGTCTTTGGTGTGTCTAACACGTCTTTGTTTGTCCCAGCGGTAAACACGTCTTCAGCTCCAAATTCGTGTTCCTTCCCGGCTGTTTTTCCCATCGCATACCGACGGCGTTCCTCTTCCTGTTCTTTTCGTCTGAATCAGAATGCTATGTTCTGTCTGTGATAACGCAGAACCTCAGCACTGCCCTGATTTCATTGTTTTTGTCCTCTTTGTTGCTGGCGACTTTTTTTTTTTTTTTTTTTTTTGCGTCAAAGCACAGCATCTGGGACAGCGGGTGGATTACAGTCAATTCAATACCATTTTATCCAGGGGGAGATAAAAGCAGTAGCAGAGGAGAATATGGCTCTTAATGATTCTATTTTAAGTGTCCTGAGATGTAAAGTGTGTGTGTGTTTGTTTGTTTGTGTGTGTGTGTGTTTTTTTAGATTAATGTCTCTCTATACTGCATCAGGGAGAACAGTTTTTAACTTTTCCCCATTCTGAGAAATTCACGGTAAATCCTTTAACCTGAAACTCACTTATAATGGAAGTCTAGGGGCAGGTGTTGGGGCATTGAAGAAATATTTAAAATACACAACGATATATAACAAACTGAAGCGTACAGCATTTACACTGGAACAACGAAGGTGAGTAGGTAAGACAGACATGAGGGAAAGTCTAACGGAAGCGGTTCTAGTTTCTTTGCTGACGTCTCTTCACACACGTTTTCATCGTTATTAGGAGATGTGTCGTCGTTAAAAAGGCTTATAATATTGCAGTCATTGTATTTTGAGTAGCTCTGACAATGAGCACGGACCTCAGACTAGAAGCTAGCTAGCATGACTCTTTTTAGCATTACTAAGCTAACGATTGATAACAATATTGTGATTATTGTCGTCGCACATACCCAAATATTGACCTTAGCGAAGTCAGTATGTTGAGAAGTCCTAACAGCTAGCTTGGACCTTGGACTAGAATTTTGCTAGTAACATGACAGAACATCTTAACAGAGTTGTGTAGCGTTTTAGCAGTACACTGAATTAGTCCCGGTTATCTTCAGTGTTCCTACGCCAACCTTCGCATAACCTGAGCCTCAGCAAGGTCCTCCTTGTGAAAGTGTTTCTCTGAAAGGACCGATTTCACAGATTTAAAGCTTCATTATAAAGTTTGTGAATAATTCATATTTTTCATTAATGATTTATTGAAGGAACTCAACAGCCGCCCTTACGGTTGCATTGTAAAAGAGTAGTGTTGTGGTACTCGACCGGTTTTGAGTTTGAAGTAAACAGGTTTTGTGTTGTTTTCTCAGCACAGGGAAACCTGTCAATATGTGGTAATCTCTCTTTCCCTCTCTCTAACTCTCTCTCTCTCTCTCTCTCTCACACACACACACACACACACACACACACACACACACACACACTCTACAGCTGCAGTGAACAAACATAAAGTTGAAAAATGCTGGATTATTCCTTTAACGCCGAGGTTAGGAGTTTAGTGTGTGTGCCCTGGAGGGATTTCTCTTTCTGGATCCAGTATGATGGTCCTCAGGGATGAACTGATGCACAGACACACACACACACACACACACACACACACACACACACACACACACACACATTCCACTGTGCTGCATTCCACTGTGGGCACCTCACAGACAGGAGAGCAGCCAGACAAACTCCTCCACCCTCCCCCCTTCCCCCCGTCTCTCTCTCTCTCTCTCTCTCTCTCTCTCTCTCTCTCTCTATTTCTCTTTCTCCCCCTCTTTTTTTTGTCTGTTTCACAATTTTATTCCTCCATTTTCCACTCTCATATCTCCCTCTCTCTCTTTCTGCTTCTTTTCTACTTCAGTCTATCCCTCTCTCTCTCTCTCTCTCTCTCTCTCTCTCTCTCGCTCTCTCTCTCGCTCTCTCTGCTGCCAAGCTCCTTTTATCTGCTGTCACATCCAGCCAGCTAATATGGGCTTCTCTTATTGAGAGCTCTGGATTCAATATGGCCGCCGGCGGGGGGGCCGTGGCTGCATAGCCTGATGGCATGTTGTTCAGCCCCTCAGAGCCGAGTGGAGGAACTGAGGGAGGGACGTTTTGTCTTCTTCTAGCACTTTATAAAAACAGGCCAGCTCTTTCGGGATACTACATTTTGCTTTTCACACATGGAAGCCACACGCACACACACACACACACACACACACACACACACACACACACACTCTTGAGGTCTACACTCTAGCACCTCTCTGATGTCCCTGCATATTATTTTCCCTCACAGCACAGCCACAGTCATTTGTACAGTCTGATAAAGCATTTGCTGCTGCGCTAGTTTCTCCATGCTAGTTTTTTTTTAATACTTCCCTATTAGCTAGCATCTCTGCTAACATCCATTCAAGTCGTTAATACAACGTTACCGCTTATTATTACTACATACCTTTATTGAAAAAGTATTGCCGCAGTTGTTGTTGTGTCTCAGACTGCTCATTGGTGTGTTGTGCACGCGCCTGCTTTTGTTTTGTTTTGCTCTCTCTGTGACCAGGTCACGCCGTCAGCTCGCAGATAATTACGCCATAGTCTCAGCGTTGACATTTAACTCCATTCAGCTGTTTTATAACCGTTAATGAAATACAGCCTTTTGCATTATTGCGGCAAGCGACTTTTGGTATTTAGAGAAAGAAGATGTCAATCCGTAACATTTTCCCAACGCCACCCACCCAGAGCTCATCTCAGGGTTAGATTGGATTTGAAATATCAAGCGTTTATTCGCTTGACTTAGCAGCAATGCTAGAAGTCGTCTAATTGCTTCAGTCTGATTACCAAGGGCTAATTGCTCTTTTTATTTTGGAGCTGCATGGTATGGACTAAATATCATTCTGATATTCATTTGCTACGTATTGTGAGTGTGGTACGCGTGACGGTTATTAAAATCTCATTGGCGAACCCTCGATGTTAATGGGGAATGAGTTTGTTTGTTGTCTGGAGAGAATGAACTCATCTTGCACAATATGCAAAGGCCAATCATCATAAAAATTAATGTCTACAATGAAAGTCACACAGTAGCTATACAATATATAGTTCCTGGGGTAGTTTAACAATCAGTCATCCAGATTTTCATCCTAGCTAGTATAACGTCCAGCTAGAACTGCTATTATTAGCCATTTTGATAATCATGTATATCATTTAACAAGTAGCAAGTAGCTAGCTAGTACACAAGGATAGAAATGAGTGCATTATATTCTAGAGCATGTTTAGGGGCTAATAATTATGCTATATTATTGTGTAGCTAGCAGAGATGCACTGAAATGCATTGAAAATGGCATCACTTTTGCAACGGACAATATTGTAAAAGCGATTATCACATTATCCATGAACCTAGTTAGCAAGAAAGTGTAGAAATTAGCACACCTTTTCTTTTCAAAACTAGAATGAATATGAGTATGATGCACTAAATCTCACTCTTCTTCCTCCCGCCAGGTCCTCATCAAAGTGATCGACACCAACAACCATCGTCCGCAGTTCTCCCAGCCGCGGTACGAGGTGAGCGTGCCCGAGGACGCGGCGCCTGACACAGAGGTGCTACGCCTGAGCGCCACCGATCAGGACGAGAAGAACAAACTGACGTTCACGTTGCTGAGCAGCACCGACCCGTTCAGCCTGCGCAAGTTCCGCCTGGACCCGGGAACCGGCGCGCTGTACACAGCCGAGGCACTCGACCATGAGGCCATGCGCCAGCACACACTCACTGTCATGGTACATGCCCGTCTACCTCTGTGTGTGTGTGTGTGTGTGTGTGTGTGTGTGTGTGTGTGTGTGTGTGTGTGTGGGAGTGATGCAGATGACAGTTCCAGTTCTACAGTATCGTTTACTAGAAAATAAGATTACGGAGCTTATGGAAAAGAGTGAAATGCAATGAGTCTTGTAGAACGAAAGCAAACATCGTGCAGCGAAGATGAGGAACAATGTGTGCATTTAATTTTTCTCAATTAATATGAGGCCGTAAACAGTTGCTGGCGTTGCAAATGCGCTGTTTTTAATCATGAAATATGAGCTTTTTTTTGTAGAATTATTGCAAGGGGTTTAATTAGAGACATATGAGGCTATTACATTGAAATGAACTCACAGACGGTTCGTGGTGCAAAGGTTCTGATTGATTCTGTTTGTTCTTAATTAGTTCGATTTGTTTTTTTGTATTTGTGGAGCTGTAGATTGCGTGCCTTCCTGTGTGTGTGTGTGTGTGTGTGTGTGTGTGTGTGTGTATCATGTGGCAGTGTTTATTTAGTTGAATTGATTTGTCGTCATTATATGAGATGTTGAGTCAGTCATGCGTCGCCTCACCTGATGTTCTCTCTGGGTTTATTTGTCGCTCTGTTCGCAAGTCATCGGTGCATGTCTCTGAGAAATTAAAAAAAAAAACCGTGTTTATATTCTCAGGAGCGTTTGATGAGTTTGTTGTACTAACTACATTATTGAAGATGGAAAAATCGCCGTCAGCTTGTTTTAACCTCTCTCGTTTTCTGCCTTTGTTAAACTCAAACTCTTTTTCTCAATTTTTTTTTTTTCTTTATTGCTTTTTAATGAGTTGGCTGTTTGAATTGATTATTGAAGACGGGAGAATTGCTGCCAGCGTGTTTTGACCTCTCTTCCTCCTCCTCCTCCCGCTTCTTCTTCTTCTTCTAAGGTGCGAGACCAGGACATTCCAGTGAAGCGGAACCTTGTGCGAGTGATCGTCAGAGTGGAGGACGCTAATGACAACGCGCCGTGGTTTTTCGGAGCGCCGTATGTGGCGCGCGTGTTCGAGTCAGCCGCTGTCGGCTCATCCGTGCTGCAGGTCACCGCTTTGGACAAGGACAAAGGACAAAACGCTGAGATTGTCTACAGTATCGAGTCAGGTGATTAGTAGACTTTATTAAAATGTTAATTTTTCGAGTGAACATTAGTGGGAGCAGTTAAAGTCAACAGAAGCACAACAGAATTATATAGCGAGACCTTCAGTGCTACATCACAAACTTTAAATAAAACACTTAGGTAAGCTTAGTAGGTGAAAACAAATGAGAAAAGTGAAGGATTGGTTAAGTTGTAGTTTGCAGTTTGTATAAAATTCTGGTGCTCCGTATTTGTCAATAGTAATAGAGATCGACAGGTTGCGAGTTCAAATCCCTGGCCTTCAGTAAAACCTTTGGACATCTTCAGGGGACCAAACACTCCCATGACTTTCTAATGTAGGAAAACCTAAAATTACAGCTTTACTTCCAACTTAAGCTACTAAACTCTGACACTAGAGACTCCTTCCATAAATGTTAATGTTAATCAAACGTCTCCTTACAGAATTTCTATCCGTGTGGAGAAGAA
>CM074943.1:12410070-12416142 GCA_037576815.1 Pangasius larnaudii | reverse complement strand
ACACTAGAGACTCCTTCCATAAATGTTAATGTTAATCAAACGTCTCCTTACAGAATTTCTATCCGTGTGGAGAAGAAGTATTTGTGAATGAGCTGTTGCTATGGAAGCGATAGCGTATTAAAATGAGCGCAGTAATATTAAACCTGTGCTTTGCAGATGCACTGCTGTCAGGGCTGCAGTTATAGATAATTATTCAGCAGCACTGTGAAACAAGTAGGACCAAAAAGCTGTTTTATTGCGATCACGTGTTCCATAAATTGTACTCAACAACTAACCCAAATGTCTTTCAAGTTCTCTATGAGAACATCAGTTCTCTTTTATGTTATCGGGCCAAGGCATTGTGTGTAATGTGATATAGTAAACAGTTACTATGGAAAAATCCTGGTTTAAATCACAAGCTTCTTGCAGGTAATAATGGATTAGCGCTGTATACCTTCAAACAGATGGCATCATTTCAATTGCTTTAGGAGACTATGTTGAAGAGAACGTTGAGTTTATGTCCTGGCTGCTCATGTTTATGGGCTTTAAATTTTGCACACATAGCACAGTGACACATGAAAAGGTTTGGAGAGCATGAGGTGACGTGCTTTGACAGACCCCGAGCGGCAGGCAGGGCATTCCTGTCATGTCGCCCACATTTTCCTTTGTGTCTCTGTCCATAAAGAGCAGAGAACCAGCGAGAGATGAAAGTGGGAGAGTTTATGTGTCCCATCCAGAGGTCTCCAACCCACCAGCCTCTCAATCATGAATGGCACGTTTGAAAGCGAGAAGACGTCATGTAGAGAGACGGAAAAAGACTGAAGAGGTGGGAGGGGAGAGAGCTGAGTGGCCAAGTGAAGGATATAGAGCGAGGGATAGCAGAGAGGGAAGAAAAAAGATATAGAAAAATTAAAGAGGATTGTGAAGCATGCAGTAGGCTGGTGGTTTCCTCCCTTTTTCATTTCCCATTATTGTTGTCTTAATAAATAGCCAGTGTTTAAACAGCAGAGCGGGGATGTTTCTCTGACACTACGTACTATGTTGAGAACGCACATTTTTGAAGTGCCTCGCATGACTTAAACTAACTGGAGCGTAAAGTCCAGACAGTCAGCACTACTCATGGACCACACACTCCTTGTGTGTCATGTTGAAAGGTGAAAATGTAGCTCTGAAGTTCAGCTACATATCAATATTTTGTCCAAAAAAAAGTTAGAGACCAGTTTTGCAGAAAAGAAATGCATTCATAATCACCAGAAAAAAGACCTGTCTGATGAAATAATGCAACCAAAGTTTTATTAAAATGTCATATTTTCAACCTGTCTTATTCAATGGAACACTAATTAATGTAAAAAAAAATCTGATGTTTGTGAGGGCGTTAGATCATTACATCTCATTAATATTCCCACTGAATTTATTTAAATGTCACAGTCACAGTCAGAAACTATATAAAACTACAGCTTAGTTTCCTGAAAGAATAAAAGAAATCAATACTTTAGCCAAGTATGGTAATATACAACGTCTGTTTCTTGCCTCTCTTCTGCAGGAAATGTGGCTAATTCCTTTGCCATTGATCCTGTCCTTGGGACCATCACTGTGGCAAAAGAGTTGGACCGAAGCAACAACAATCACTTTGAGCTGACGGTGAAAGCTACAGATAGAGGAACTCCGCCCCTTAGTGCTACAGCAACCATTGACGTCACAGTTACTGTCTCGGACAACGCTATGCCTAAATTCACAGAGAAAGAGTATTCTGCTGAGATCAGTGAAACTGCGCTTCCTGGAACTTTTGTAAGTCTGGTTACAGCCACCAGCCAATCATCGGTCTTCTATCAGATCAAGGATGGAAATGTTAATGGGGCATTTGACATTAATCCCAACTCTGGAGTCGTTGTGACTCAAAGGGCTCTGGATTATGAAACCATTCCATCGTACACACTAACCATTCAGGGTTCCAACATGGCTGGCCAAGCTAGCAATGCTACACTTCTGATTCACCTAAAGGATGAAAACGATAATGATCCAGTTTTTATCCAGGAGGAGTTTATCGGGGTAGTTAGTGAGTCGTCTCCTGTGAAAAGTGTGGTCCTGACCAAAGATAGCACTCCTTTAGTCATCCGCGCTTTAGACATGGACCGTGATGCAAATGCTAGGCTAGTCTACCAGATTGTGGAACCATTTGCCCACAACTACTTTGCCATTGATTCTAGCACTGGAGCAATAAGAACTACAACTGAGTTGGATTATGAACAAAAATCTGTATTTCGATTCACAGTTCAAGTACATGACATGGGAATCCCACGTCACTTTGCAGAAAAGGCTGCCAACGTGACCATCGAAGTCATAGATGTCAATGATTGTCCACCACAGTTTTCCCAGGACTTGTATGAGGCGACAGTTCTAGTGCCAACTTACAAAGGTGTGAAAGTCATCACAGTCAATGCGACTGATGCCGACTCGGTACCAAACGCTAGACTCCTCTACTCAATTGCAGAGGGCAACATTGGAGACAAGTTTAAAATGGACCCACTCACGGGGGTCATTACTATTCAAAATGTCACTCAATTGAGAAGTAGGTATGAGCTGAAGGCTAGGGTGTCTGATGGCAGGTTTTCCAAAATGGCATCAGTGAAAATCAGCATTCGAGAGAATAAAGCAAGCAGTCTGAAGTTCACTCAGAACTCCTACAAGGCTTTTGTACAGGAGAACTCCTTGGAAAAGAAAACTCTGGCTGTCATTGCTGCTGTGGGAAACCAAGTGAATGAGCCTCTGTTTTACACCATTTTAAACCCAGATAAAAGATTTGAGATCAGCCGTACTTCTGGGGTTCTCTCATCGACTGGCATACCCTTTGACCGCGAGGAACAGGATGCTTATGACATTGTAGTGGAAGTGGCCAGAGAGGACAAATCATCTGACATGGCTCACATTCTAGTAACAGTAACCATCGAGGACATCAATGACAACCCACCAATGTTTGTCAATCTGCCTTACCATGCACTGGTTCAGAAGGATGCAGAGGTGGGCCAAATTATTAGACAAGTGACTGCCATGGATTCGGACATGGAAAATAATGCTGACATAAGGTATCATCTTCAGGAACTAAATGAATACATCCAGATAAGCGCTAGTGGAGAACTATCACTGAAAAAGTCATTTGAGATGGACTCAATGGACCCAGAGTTTGTGGTTATAGTTGTGGCTACAGATGGTGGGGAACCACCATTGTCAGCAACTGTTGAAGTGCCTATAACTGTAGTGGATAAAGCCATACCAGTGTTTGAAAAACCTTTCTACAGCCTAGAGATTCCTGAGAATGTACAGCTACACATTCCCATTATCCATGTACAGGCTAGTAATTCAGAAGGGCCAAGGGTAGTGTACACCATCACAGAGGGTGATCCTTACAATCAGTTCTACATCAACTTCAACACAGGTGTTATACAAGTGGTGCAGCCTCTTGATTTTGAGACACACCCTGCTTATAAACTAAGTGTAAGAGCCACAGATTCGCTGACTGGTGCTAAAGCTGACGTATTTGTTGACATAATCTTAGAGGATGTGAATGACAACCCACCCGTGTTCCTAGCCAAGTCTTATAATGCAAGCCTTTCTGAAGCCTCTGTCATCGGCACCGCTGTAGTACAGGTATCTGCTGTTGATGCAGACACGGGTAACAATAAACTTCTGTTCTATCAAATAGCCAACAATGATAAAAACTCTGAATATTTTACTATCGATCGTGACACTGGTACAATCTGGACAGCACGCATGTTAGACCACGAGGAGAAAACGCAACACAAGGTAACAGTCAGAGCTGTCGATGGAGGAGTTCCAGCACTTTCCAGTGAAGTCACTGTGATGATTGATGTTATAGATCTTAATGACAATGCTCCTGTGTTCTCACAAAAGGTTTACGAAGCAGCTGTCAGTGAGCTGGCTCCCCGTGGCCATTTTGTGACGCAGGTTCAGGCTTCTGATGCCGACAGCTCTGATAGTGCACAACTTGAGTTTTCAATCTTGTCAGGAAATGAGGAGCAGAACTTTGTCATAGACAAAAAATCTGGGGCTGTTGTGATTTCAAATCACAGGAAGCCACACATGGAGCCTTTGTATAACCTTAATGTTTCTGTGTCTGATGGTGTATTCAGAAACTCTGCTCTTGTAAAAATTACTGTCAATGGTGCGAACTTCCACAGTCCTTCCTTCCCTCAAGTTGACTACATAGTCGAGCTTCTAGAAAACTCTCCAGTTGGAACGTTAGTGGCAGAGGCTCCGGCATCGGATGAAGATGCAGGCATATATGGACGAGTCACATACCAGGTTGTCAATGACATTGCTAAAGATAAATTTTCTGTGAATGAAGATGGTGAAATTTTCACCTTGGAGAGCCTTGATCGCGAGAATGCTTTGGAGAAAATCATTCAAGTCTCCTTGATGGCAAAAGATGGTGGTGGCAAAGTGGGATTCTGCACCATCAATGTGATCCTAACTGACATTAATGATAATTCCCCACAGTTTAGAGCTGCAGAATACAAAGTCAACATAGGATCAGATGTTCCTAGAGGAACAACGGTGGTTAAAATTGCAGCTTCTGACATGGATGAAGGCAGCAATGCAGATATAACCTACACTATTGAAGCAGACACAGATAACGTATCTGAGAACTTTGAGATCCACCCACTCAGTGGGGTCATCGTGACTAAAGAGAGTCTCATCGGATTAGAAAACGACCTCTATGCTTTCCTTGTACGGGCAAGGGATGGTGGTAACCCTTCTAGATCCTCTGTTGTCCCTGTCTACATTAGAGTACTTGCCCCGGAGGTCAAAGTGCCGAAGTTCCTAGAACCATACTACAGGTTTGCCATTGAAGAAGATCGTCCTCTAGGCTCAAAAATAGATGTGATTCAGGCCGAGAGTGACCAACCAGTGTTCTACAGTCTGGTAAAGGGTAACACCCTAGAGAGCAACAAAGATGAGGTTTTTGAGATTGACCGTGACACAGGAACTCTGAAGCTGGTGAAGAAACTGGACCATGAGAGCACAAAGTGGTATCAATTCACTCTCCAGGCACAAAATGACCACGAAGGAAATGAAGTCATCTCTTCTGTGGATGTTAACATCCAGGTCAAGGATGTAAATGATAACAGTCCCTTATTTGAATCAGACCCTTATGAAGCTGTCGTGGTTGAGAATCTCCCTGGAGGCACCTCAGTGATACAGGTGAAGGCAATGGATCTGGACTCAAGCACCAATGGGCAGGTGAGCTACAGTCTGGACCCCGTCCAGGATTCAGTGGACATAGCAGAACTGTTTTCTGTCAATAGCGAAACGGGCTGGGTGACCACACTGAAGGAGCTGGATCGCGAGCAGAGAGACAAGTACACCGTGTCAGTCCTGGCCACTGACCGTGGAGACAAGGTACAGCTTACAGTGAGCACCAAAGTGGAAGTAACGGTAGCTGATGTGAATGACAACCCACCCAGATTCACAGCAGAGATCTACAAAGGCACAGTGAGTGAAGACGATCCCCCTGGTGGCGTGATCGCCATCCTCAGCACAACCGATGCAGACTCCGAGGACATCAACAAACAAGTCGAGTACTTCATTACAGGTACGCAAATTCCTAAAACATGGCTGGTTGCCATTTCTGTTACTCATATCAAAACATTTCCAATTGTCTGTAAACATAGAGATATTGCTAATTCACAATATTGCTAATCTACAAGCACTCAATTATCCTGCACTAATAACAGCTTATCACTGCCGAGCCACTTAAACCAGCCAGTATAAAGATACCATCTGCTTGCTCAAATATTCTCCCCATTCAATCTGTAAACAAGTTTCAAATTACAAGCCTAAATATTTAGGTCAGTAGAAAAAGTCCTGCTTGTGTAATTATTCCAGTAACTCTTCGGAATTGGCTGGGGAACTGGGCAGGCTCTGGTGTTAATTAGCTCCTGTGAAAAACTCTGCCAAGCTGAATATCCCAAGATCTTAGAAATGAGGTTGTAATGAGCATCTGCCTGTGCCTTGTGCAACCTTAACTCCTTTGTTATGCTGCTCTTTGCAGGACGTCTGACTATGTTTGAAATA
>CM074943.1:12382570-12405070 GCA_037576815.1 Pangasius larnaudii | reverse complement strand
CGGGGAAATATATTTGGTTATCAGTGAAAGGGGAAAACTTTTGTCCAGCTTCAAAGTGCAGACATCAAAGAGCAGATGAAGTTAAAGCAGAATTCAAAGATGAAAGCTGGGTAAAAAGTTATATATATATATATATATATATATATATATATAGGGGTGTGTGTGTGTGTGTGTGTGTGTGTGTGTGTGTGTGAGAGAGAGAGAGAGAGAGAGAGAGAGAGAGAGTCAGATAAGTGTTCAGTGTTTGAACATGTACGCCCTTGACCCTGTTTGTCAATTGTGTTTGTCTCTCTCTCTCTCTCTCTCTCTCTCTCTCTCTCTCTCTCTCTCCACTATGAGATCCTCTTTCTCTCCTTCTCTTTCAGTGTCCTTTGTTCACGTCGCTCTGTCAGTTCGTCGTAAATGTCATCCTGTTTTTCAGCAGCTCTGAATTCCAGGCTGTGTTTGAGAAGCTGGTGCCCACGCAAACCACTTTCTCTCCTTCTCTTCTTCCGCCACGTCCTTTATTAGCGAGAATACAGCTGTTACACATCGCGTGTACGTTTACTGTGTCTCACGTTTGAAGCGTTTGAGGATTGTTTCAGTTTGGCTTCGTACTATGTCGTGAATCCTAATGAATACGTACGTGTTTATCCACGGTATATGATAATATATGTTAACACTGGCGACTCCTTTCCGTAAATGTTATTTAAAAAAAAAAAAAAAAGGCTTCTTATGGAAATGTCACCATATCACAAGTTCCTGTGAATGAGCTGTTACTATAGAAACGGTAACATATTCCAAAAAGAGCGCATTCGTATAAACCTGCGCTACCGTCAGCCGTATGATTAAATGTAAAAGCGATTTAAATGCCAGGCAGCGATGTGATTCGGACCGATTTCGGATTAGAGCTTTAAGTATCTCTTCACGGGAGCTTTCCCCAGGGAGAACGACCCGTGACATGAGATAAAAATCACTCGACGTGATTCACTTAAACGTCATTAACCAATTTCAAAGCGCAAACGTGGTGGGACGGAAGCCGGAGGACCGCAGGGGCTGTGATAAATGTGAAGCTAATAACACATGCAAAAGAAAAAAAATGCAAATCAGCCGCTTTATCTCTGTCTCGTTACACTCTGTGCGTGTGTGTGTGTGTGTGTGTGTGTGTGTGTGTGTGTGTGGGACTTGACTCTCTTTTTAAACGCTGTATAAGCAAAGAGCCACAAATTCTTCTCACGAGTGTTTACACGCTGGCTGGTTTTATTGCGCGTCAGTGTTAGCGCAGGCCGCAGCGGCCGGATTATTGGTCCTGGCGCCGTTTGCGAAATCGATGCATGCGGATACTGGAGACGTGTTAATGCATCGTGATGGCTCGATGCTGGCAAGAGTGAAATCAATAAACGTAGACGCTGGTAAATAATGAACTCATTATCCAACCTGAGCACAGCAACCGGCTTATTAGAAACATGATGATGTTTTCTCCCGCACAGGTACACGATTTATTCTGCAGCAATAATAGGCATGTTGTAATAGTCATTATACCACAGCGCTGTCGGGTTCTCGCTTCTGATTGGATTCATTTTCTATAACAGCAGCTCTGACAATAGTTCAGCTGCAAATCACAGGTTCGTGTGAATGCGCTGGTTTCGGCAGGAACAGCTCATTCACGGCGGACGGGCCACATAAACAGGTGTAGAACAAATGCGTAAACGCTGATATGGTGAAGTTTTAAGTAATAAGATATTATTTAACATTTATGGAAGGAGTCTCCAGTGTCAGGGCTTTGTAACAGTCAGAGGTAAAGCTGTAACTTTAAGTTTTGCAGCAGCGGAGTTGAAGCTTTTCTCAGTAACATGACTAGCTGCGTCTTTGTTTAACGTCGAGAGAGAAAAAAGGGAGACTGGTGATGATCAGACTTAACGTTTCATGAACATTCCACAACATTAAACGTAACTGTAAAGGGAATAAAAAGTACACTGTTGTTTTAATAAGTAAAAATTGGAATCTTTGGTGGAAGTGGAATAAAACACTTCAGGATGCACTGTTATAGAAAAATAAGTGTTTTATTCCTTACTTTATTTATTTATTACGTAACACGTTTAACTTGCATGACACTTATTTTAGAACTTTTTCAGGAACTCGAACTCTATAGTTCTTGTTTGGGACTCTTTAGTTCCTCATAATGTTCTGGAGCCTCAGTGTGAATGTGACTGTGGATCTGCTCAGCGCAAACATGTACAAAGATCCTTTAAACGTAACGTTATGATAAAACATTTTTATGATATGACTATAATGGACGTATGAGTGGAAAGAGATGAAAGGAAGATGGACATTTTATTTTTCTTTAACATGTGTGTGGGTGTGTGTGTGTGTGTGTGTGTGCAGGCTCTAACGGTGAGCTCGTGTACTCTCTGTTGGATTCGGCCGACGGAGCGTTCTCCATTGACGAGCACTCCGGTGTGCTCCGCTTGGCCACGCCCCTCAACCGTGAGCTCCGCCCCTCGTACACTCTCCGAGCCCGCGCCACGGACCGTGGCTGGCCCCGCCCCCTCTCCACCGTCTGCTCAGTGACCGTATCCGTGCTGGACCTCAACGACGACCCTCCTGTCTTCCAGCGCCGTGATTACGTCGCCACCATCCCTGAGGACGTTGCCACGGGAACCCAGGTGCTGCGCGTGCATGCGGCTAGCCGCGACGCCGAAACCCAGATTTCCTACGCCATCGTTGATGGGAACGAGAGGGGAGCGTTCAGCATGGACACGCACACAGGTACACGTAGAGCCTCCTATTCCACTGTGATGTCAGTTTATACAGAGAAGCTTAACTCCGCCTCCATCTAGACATCAAAATGAAAATATTGGCAATAAAAAATGTATTAGATGAGTCTCCTATTCCTTTCATTAACTCTTGTTCTTGCCTGTGTAGGTGTCATTTTCGTGATCACGCCGCTGGATTATGAATTATCCCGTGAGTTCTCTCTGACGGTGGAGGCGACAGACGGAGAAACGCCGTCTCTAAGCGACAGGGCCATTGTTAGTATTAATGTGACGGACATAAATGACAACAGCCCCATTTTCAGCCAGTCGGTTTACGCTGCCGTGGTGAGCGAGGACATCGAGCCGGGCAAGGCGGTGCTGACGGTGAGTCTCCGCCCTCTCACAGGACACATGACATGTAATGACCTTAAATAGGCAACAGAGTATGCACTATTAAAGCCTAATGCTAATGCAGCTAAACTGTTTGCGTGTGTGTGTGTGTGTGTGTGTGTGTGTGTGTGTGTGTGTAGGTCATGGCTGAAGATGCAGACGGACCCTCCAATAACCAGGTGCGCTACTCCATCGTCAGTGGCAACCAAGGAAGCCCCTTCTCTATTGACCCTTTAAAGGGAGAGGTGAAGGTCGCGCGGCATCTGGACAGAGAGAAGGTACGTACACACACACACACACACACACACGATGGACATGCATTTGATCAGCCAGTCACCAACCACTATTTTTCAATTATTTGAGTTTTTTTTGCTTTGTCTTACTGTGTGTGTGTGTTTGTGTGTTTGTGTGTGTGTGTGTGTGTGTGTGTGTGTGTGTGTAGGTGTCTGGTTACACTCTGACTGTCAGGGCGTCTGATAGTGGGAGTCCAGTTCGTTCAAGCACCACCAAAATCAACATTGACGTCTCCGACATCAACGACAACCCGCCCGTGTTCTCCCAGAGCAACTACACACTCATCATCCAGGTACACACACACACACACACGCACAAACGGCAGGTCACAGAAGAACCTTCGAGGAACATTTAAGAAGGGGGTAAAAGTTTTTCGAAATCTCTCACTTACAATGTGAGTCAATTTAGGATGATTCGTGAATCGTCTGCGATTCTGAATCATGATACCTGAAAAGATTTGTTTATCCTTTAAGTGACTCAGTGGTGAATCTGAATTCTCTCACTCTCTCTCTCTTTCTTTCTCTATCTCTTTCTCTCTTTTCTTTGCCATTTTCCATCTTCTGAATCCTTTTCTTCATTAGTGAGTTGATCATGACTCTGCATCACGAACTTTAAAAAAAAAACTTTAAATTCGTTTTTTTGAAATGATTCATTTATCCAGCAAAACACTCAGTCATGAAATCTCAACAAACAGACCCTTTTCCTGTCTCTGTCTTGTTCTCCGTCTTCTAGATAAATCTTTTTTTTATTTGCTGTATTGATTCCTTTACTTTTGTACGTGACTCGTGTCTCACCTCAAACCCTCTTTCCTAATTCGGATCACTGAAATGATTGATTTGTCTTTTTAATTCCTCAGTGGTGATTCTTAATTAAAATCTTAACGAGAAGCCACCCTCTGTCTCATTCGCTCTCATTCGATCTTACTCGCTGTGTAAGTCGGAATCTTACCGAGTCAGTTAATCCACCTTGCACCTGAATTTGAGTCCCCACTCCTCTTTTAATTCAGTTATTCATTTACCCTAAAAATCTCCACCGAAAACACTCGACAAATGACTACTGTGTGTGTTTTATCTGTAGGAGAACCGTCCAGTCGGGACCAGCGTCCTCCAGCTGAGCGTATCGGACCGAGACGCCTCACACAACGGGCCGCCGTTCGCCTTCTCCGTCGTCAGCGGTAACGAGGAGCACACGTTTGACATCACGTCGCAGGGAGCGCTGGTGTCGATCGGCACGCTGAGTCGCCGCAACAAGGACAACTACATCTTGGAGATTCAGGTAGAGGAGCAGGCTACGTATAACGTATTTTTAGATCATTTATCCATCCAGTACATGATTTTATTGATTTCAGCATTATTAAATTGCTTTATTGATGATTATCTATAAAACTGAGATGGAAAACCGGAACATGAAGAAAGGTAAGGTGTGAAGTTTTTTTTTCCGGAAATCCAGTTAAAAATTGAAGTTACGGTCGGAATTTGGGAAATTCTTCATGTCATACTGAAGTGCAGTGTGTACTGAGGTGCTCTAAGCTGCTAATTTGTCTGGGTTTTTACACGAATACACAAACGCTCCGGTGTCCCTCAGTGTGCGCTGATATCGATGTGTTCCTGTGTTGCTGCTGCCGAGAGCGCTGTAATGATCCTCAGACAATTACAGCTGCTAAAGCTTCAGCTGCTTCTACGTGTCCCAGACAATCTCACACTGGGTTTACGCTCACAAAACAAAAGCTTGACAAAAGCTTGACAAAAGCTTGATAAATCTCTGTACTGGCAGCAGAAAGCTGCGGTAAATACTAAGTCCGATCGAAATCTCTGTAGGAGCTCAGCCAGGTGTGTTAGAGCGAGTGTGCATCACACCAAAATCCACCATTCTGCCGCTTTCCTGCTTTGCGCGAGATGATATAAATCTGTTCATCAAATGCTACTGTGTAATGTCAGACTCAACTCTTGAAAACGTTGCTGTCTTACTAAACAATCATTTTATTAATCTGTTTTTTAAATCTCCTGTCACTTAAAAAAGAGAGTGATTGATGAGTCCTGAGTTATTCTAAATTGTCATTCATTTTCTTAAATGATTCATTTATCCTGTGACTCAGTGGTGGTTCTGAATCTCTCTCTCTCTTTCTCTCTCTCTCTCTCTCTCTCTCTCTGTCTCTCTCACTCTCTCACTCTCTCTGTGCCATGTAAATTCACTTCCTTCTTTCTGAATTCATTCTTTTTTTCTTTTTTTTTTTTTTGAATTAGTGACTGTCGTGACTGAATCACAAAAACCTTCTCTTTTAATTCACTTTAGTGAAATGATTCATTTATCCTCATTTATTTCACTCCCAAGCAATTCTGGATCTTTTCTCTTATGGAATCAATTCACTTACCACACATTTATTTACCTGAATTTTTTATTTACCTGAATTTATTTACCCTATAAATGACTCAAAGTCTAAAACAAAAATATTTTCCTCTTTTATTATTTCTTTGTCTCTTTTTCTCTTTTTCAGGTAATTTTGAATCTTAAGTCCTTGTGATGAATCAATTCCTTTACCTTGTAAGTGACTCAGTGGTGACTCTGAATCATGAACTCTGGAACCGTCTGTCTGTTTCAGGTGGCAGACTCTGGCCGGCCGCCGCTCTCCTCCTCCGCCCTGGTCTTCATTCGTCTGATTGAAGAGAGCATCCACCCACCTGTCATCCTCCCACTCGATGTTTTCGTCACCACGACGACCGCTGAGTATGCGGGTGGTGGAGTGCTGGGAAAAATCCATGCCACTGACCAAGATGTCCACGACACCCTCACCTATGGCATCAGCCCTGACCCCGCCCCTTCAGACAACTCCGCCCTCTTCTCTGTCTCACCTGCTGATGGCCGACTTGTGGCACTGGGTGCCCTGGACTCCGGTCGCTACCTGCTCAATGCCACGGTAACAGACGGTCGCTTCACAACGTGGGCGCGTGTCACTGTGCACGTACGTCCCGCCCCTGCCCTCGTCAATCTCGTGAGTATCCGTCTGGGCACCATCGCGCCTGAAGAGTTCATTGGCGAGCATTGGCGCAATTTTGCTAGGGCGTTGCGTAACACGGCGGGCGTGCGGCGCAGCGATGTGCAGCTCGTCAGCCTGCAGCCTGATCACGGTGATTTGGAAGTGCTCCTTGCCCTCGACAAAACAGGAAGTCCGGAGCAGGCACAGGAAGTGGTGCTTAGGAAGCTGAATGCCTCCACTGGAGCTATTGAGGAGATAACAGGGGTGAGGATTGTCCGTGTGGGCAACAAACTTTGCCCTCGATTGGACTGTCCTGCTCGTCACTGCCAGGAGACGGTGACTCTGGAGACGGGCGCCATGGCAACGTACAGCACAGCAAGGCTTAGCTTCGTCACTCCACGCCACACGAGGACAGCCGACTGCCTCTGCCGCGGTAACACACACTTCTCATTTCCTCTAATACAAAATTTTACTTAGCTGATACATATTAATACAAATTAAAACAAGTTCTTATTTGCATTATTTACTGGATTTGATTTATTTTTTGTGCATTTGTGAAGGTGCTGAGTGCGCTGAGTTGAGCAAGCTGTGTGTAGGGAACCCATGTCCCGAGGGTACGGAGTGTGTAGAAGACCCGACACACACCGCATTCAGCTGCGTATGCTCAGACGGGAAACAATGTGCTGGTAAGGACATACTCTCACAACACCTCAGCGTAATTCATCGTATAAATAAATTGAATACACTGCATTATAACTGTGTGTGTGTGTGTGTCTGTCTGTGTGTTTCAGAAGGTCACGCTCTGACATTCAGCGGGAACGGCTACGTGCGCTACAGGCTAATGGAGAATGACAATAAGGAGGAGATGAATCTCTCTCTCAGGCTGCGCACGTTCTCTGACCATGCCACTATCATGTACGCCAAGGGCACTGACTACAGCATCCTGGAGGTGAGCACACAAACACACACATGCATGCTCACACAAAACGGTGACAATCAGAATATGGCTAGCTTTGAAAAACTAAGAGGCCACACCCCCTTATTTGGGACATAATTAACGCACAGACCACTCCTTTTTTTTTACTGACACTGTACCTCCTTGACTAAGACTGACAGGGGCAGAAACCACACCTCTTTTACTCCTAGACCACACCCCTTTGACTAAAACTTACAGGGGCAGAGACCACACCTCTTTTACTGCTAGGCTGCATCTCCTTCAATGGTGCTAAAAGGCACTTAGGCGCCACCTCATTCACTGCTAGGCCACACCTCCTTAAATGACATTGAAGGGCACCAAGGCCACACCTCCTTCTCATCTTTCTCATAATGGTGAGTGCATAGGCTGCACCTCCTTCACTAAATGTGACAGGCAGAGGCCACGCCTTTATTCACAGGGACTGACACTGTATGCAGCACCAAACAGAAATCCTTGAGTGTAGCATTATTACAGCAGGTTTTCCCACACAGCATGTGGGGAAAACCTCCTCTTTCTCTTCGTTCTATTCTGTCTGCCGTTCTTTCTTTTCTCCCACACTCTGTCCATCATCTCCTCAATATGGCCGCCTCAAGGGTCTCAACAGAAAACAGAGAGCGGGTTATTTTGGTGGTGTGAGAGGGCGAGAGAGAGTGCTTTCTCACAGATTCCTTTCCAGCGCTGAGAAAGAGAACGACAGACAGAGGAAGAAAGAGACAGGCAGAGAGAGAGAGACAGATAGACAGTGAAAGAAACATAGGCAGAGAGAGTAAAACAGAGAGAGAGAGAGAGACAGACAGACAGACAGAGAAAGAAAGACAGGCAGAGAGAGAAAGAGAGAGAGAGACAGGCAGAGAAAGAAACAGACAGAATCCTCATTACAGCATCCTGCTATTTCTGCCTTGCACACACACACACATACACACACACACACACACTACGCTACATTTAGCCTGTGAGAATGTTACACACACACACGCAGTTTTTGCACCATACTTTATTTAGCCTGTGAGAAAGTTTTAAACACACATCTTGTGCTATAGTATAGTAAGCTAGCTTACTATCAAACTTAACTTCTGGTTTTAATACAACACATTACCTAACGTTATCTTGGTTCTTGGGCTAAATTACCTAATTACATAGTTCAATTAACATTTTTGTTCTTTTAAACTTTTAATTTGATTACACATTATAATACTTAATTTTAGCTAGCTTTCTAACAAACCTGGTAGCTCTATTTCACTTACACAATATACTGTTTAGCCGAGTATTAGCTAGATTGCTAGTTGAGTTGGCTAATGAAATAGTTTACCTAACATTAGACTGCGCTCATTGAACTTAGCTAATTTCTTAACATCTGATAGCTACATCTATCTGGATAGCTTAGCTTTAGCTTTAGCTAGCACTGTGCCAATAAGCAGCCATAAAACTGAAAAGACTGAAAAGGCTAGTGGTGATTTCCTGGTAAAGTTTGTAATTTGCAGATCACATTTAACTTGCAGCAATACCTGTGCGTGTCTGCAGTTGTGTGTGCAACGTATTAAATGAATGGAGCTGTACTCTAACGTGTATTATTGTTAACGTATATTTTGTGTGTGTGTGTGTGTAGATTGTGAATGGACGCCTGCAGTACAAGTTTGACTGTGGCAGTGGGCCTGGTGTCGTCCCCATCCACAGCCCATTAGTGAACGATGGTGAATGGCACACAGTCTCGCTCGAGGTGGACGGCAACTATGCTCGCCTGGTGCTTGACCGAACACACACCGCCTCGGGCAAAGCACAGGGCAACCTTCGCACACTCAACCTCGATAACAGCGTCTTCTTTGGTGGGCATGTGTGGCAGGCAGGTGTGGCCAATGGCCTGAGGGGTTGCCTGCAGGGGGTTGTGTTGAACGGACGTGAGCTGCCGTTGAGATCGCAGCCTCGTAGCACCCACTCTGTGCTGGAGGAACTCGTGGAGGCTGTGCCTGGTTGCAGCCCACCTCCTCGGGTATCGAGCTGCGCCAGTGAGCCCTGCGCCAACGGGGGAACCTGCACTGAGCTGCCCAACGGAGGTACGGGGTCTGGGGTGGGGGGGCGGAGTTAAATAACACAGATTTAAAGAGGCAGCAGGAAAATTTGTGTTTAGGAAGTAATTTGTTTTACAGTTCTCATAAAAGTATTACTATTCAGATTTTAAGGATCAATGTAAACTTTAACACTTTGGAAAATATTAGTGGTAAGGAAATAAACCCAGTTTCAGTGCGTACTTATAAGAAGAATATTCAAATTATTAGTCCTAAGGTGGGCAGTTAGCATGCTAGTTATGTCAAGTTATATGTAGATACAAATTGCAAATATTTTGCATGTTTGTGACAAACCAAAATTCAGAGCCTATACCATGAATATTCTTCCTTTTGTCTACATTTGTCGCTCTGTTTTTGTTGTAGGTTATTTCTGCAAGTGCACCGCTCTGTTTATGGGCAGCCACTGTGAGGTTAGCATCAGCCCATGCTCATCCAATCCCTGTCTTTATGGTGGAACCTGTGTACCACGTGGAGATGACTTCTACTGCCAGTGCCGAGGCCAGTACTCCGGCCAGTGGTGAGAGAACACACGAGAACATATCCATTTGATGTAAAAGTGAGTTTTATAGGCCCCACAATTGCTTTTGTGCTGTATGGTAGGCCTGTGTAGTGACTGCTAATGCTCATATTTTACGTAGTGAGGTAGTGGTGTGCATCTGGGCTGGGATCATGGGACTCCAGCAGGTGGGATTGGTCAGAATATTTTCGGGAGTGTCCTGTGCACACCTCAATACTAAGGACACCTGCAGAATTCCTTAAAGGGACACTCTGGCCTAAATAAAAGACTTCACCATTGATAGATCTGTTGTGAAAAGGCCGACTTGTCTCCTACAAGCGTCTCTAGAGCGAGTGTTTAAGATGTCCAGACAGCACACATTCTTGGGAATTTCAACTCTGGCTTGCAATCAGAGTTAGCCTTTCTTTTTTAAATGTCCATGCACAATAAGAAACATGATATAAAAAGGATGTAGGATGTCAGGGTGGACCATGTTGCCAGCTTGATGGGGGGACACCAGGGAACTCCCTTGCAATAAAAGACATGGCAGTGAGACTTTGTGTCCTGCTGTAAACTTGACCTGAAATTAATGTGGTATCTCTGAGTTTTACTTTCTGATTGAATTTGCAAAGGTTCTGGCTGCTTTCTCAGTTGGGTAAGGCATGATTACTGATTTGATTCATAGGATTTAACAACTTGGCAAGGTACTCTTTTTTCTCTTGTGTGTCTTATTAATTTGTCTTGGGTGTGTGACAGGTGTCAGCTAGGTCCTTACTGCACAGAGAACCCCTGCAAGAACAATGGCAGGTGCATCGGCAGCCTGGATGGCCCAGTGTGCGAGTGCGAGCCTGGCTTCCAAGGAGACAGGTACATGTTAGACAGGGAGATCTATGCCTTCAGAGATCTTGAAGGTATTTTCAGTAATAGTAGTACAGGATGGTGTTTTTGTTTGTATGTGTCATATACATTGAATAAATGTCTGTATGCATGGCCAGGTGTCTGAGTGATGTGGACGAATGTCTGAAAAACCCGTGCACCAACGGCGGCCAGTGCCAGAACACGTACGGCTCATATAGCTGCAACTGCTCGCTTGGCTATGGAGGTCACCACTGTGAGCAGCACGCCCAGATAAGCAACCAGGTGCTCTCTACATCCTGGAACATTGGCCTGGAAGAGGTCATCGGTATTGCCGTCTTCGTTGCTGTGATCTTTGTCATGGCTCTACTATTTGTCGTAATCCGTAAGCGTGTGTGCCGGCGCACCAAGCCCCAATCGCCTGATGATGACAAGCGCCTGCACTCGTCCTTCCTGCAGCATCCTTATTACGACTCCAAGTTGGGCAGGAATGTCTACTCTGACGTGCCACCCCAAGTGCCAGTACGACCCATCTCATACACTCCCAGCGTGCCGAGTGACTCTCGCAACAACCTGGATCGCAGCTCGTTTGAAGGCTCAGCTGTTCCCGAGCACACCGAGTTCAGCACTTTCAACCCTGACCCGGTAGGCCACGGGCACCGCAAGGCTGTTGCCGTGTGCAGCGTGGCGCCCAACCTGCCCCCACCACCGCCCTCCAACTCTGCTTCGGACAGCGACTCGATTCAAAAACCCAGCTGGGACTATGATTATGATGGTAAGGACAGAGCTGACATTCCATTTCTATTCTCATAATTTTTTTGATGGCTCTACCTAACAATCTACCTTGGGGGTTTGATTCCTGTCTCCACCCTGTGTGCGCAGAGTATGCATGTTCTCCCCATGCATCAAGGGTTTCCTCCGGGTACTCTGGTTTCCTCCCCCAGTCCAAAGACATGTGTTGTAGGCTGATTGTCATTTTCATATTGTCCTTATTGTGTGAATGGGTGCGTGATTGTGCCCTGCGATGGGTTGGCACCCCATCCAGGGTGTCCCCCACGTTATGCCCCAAGTTCCCTGGGATAGGCTCAGGGCTCCCCTGCGACCCTGTGTAGGATAAGCAGTACAGAAAATGGATGGATGAGTTGGAATTAATGTGACTGAGTGCTCATCTTGTGCATCTTTCTTGTTTACTTGCAGCTAAGGTCGTAGATCTGGATCCATGTTTCAGTAAGAAGGCAGTGGAGGACAGCACATGTCACCCCTATAACACCCGGGGCAGCATGTCCGAGGTGCAGTCGCTCAGCTCTTTCCAGTCCGAGTCCTGCGACGACAACGGTACGTGTGTGTTTTGTGCTGACTGGTACTGGACTGTTTAGCAGTTCCTATCAATAGCATCATTCCTGCTCTTATGTATGTCCTCCTTAAGAGTTTTATAATTAGCAAATGCTTGTTAGATCTTCAGTAAATAGTAAAATCTCTTGCTAAATTTTGATGAATTTGATAGTTCTCATGAATATTTCTGACATAAACAAAGTGAAATTATAGAAATACTTCACCAACGTAGACTAACAGGAAATAAAATCTTAGTCTAGTTTACACACAGATAAATAGCTGGTTTTTAGCATATCATAAGCAGGACTAACATTTTTTATGGAAAATGTTACCATGGTTAAGTGCAAATTTGCCTATATTTGTTATTGGCAATGTTAGCATTTCTGGTGAATTATATCTTCATATATTAAGTTTCACTGATTAGTTTTAAGTTTACCATGTAGTATGTTGTTTATAAAAAAAAGCTTGTTAGCTAGTCAGTTAGCCTCGTGTACATTTTTTGCTGTTAGCCATATTTTTAACACAAAAGATTCTATGCACTTGCATGTTCAAGCAAACTGAACTTCTTTTGTGATCTACAGTCTTATCGTTTCCATCGTAGCACTATAGTGTTGTTAGCATTAGCATGAATACTAACCACCTCGTTCTTTCTTTCTCTTTTCATAACTTGAGTAAACGGTTTGTGGTTTGAGGGTCATGCTGTTGTGTTATGTTTCTCTCCCCCTCTTTAACTCGCTGCTTTGGGACTTTAGCTCCCATTTGGATCAAACCGCACCAAAGACGCAGGGCGAGGTTTTAGCTAAACTCGTAAGTCAAAAATAGTGACACGGAGAAGGAAGGACTCACCTGACCAAAAAGGCCTAGTATGATTCTCAGGGCATAAAAAAAGAAGCATGTGTTTTCTTTTCTTTCTTCTATCTACAGTTTGGCTTTGTGATAATTTGGTTAATTTGTCTTCTGCTTTTTCTGTTTGCTTCTTTTATGGATATTTTTGCATCCAAGCTGCTACGGATAGTTGAAGACCTCATTGGTACACGAATTCCACTTTTGTCTCAAAATATTTTAAACCTTTAATCTTGGACCTCTACTTTACTTTTTCCCCAACCTAGGGTACCTCAAAGTACCCTATTTCCTGTTTCCGCCTGAAACCAAATGGACTTTCCCTTCTTCACTTTTCTTTTTTATCCTTGAGAATTCTGCTGATCCTGATCCTTCCTTCTGCTTGTATCGTACCGTACTATCAGTGTCAGTGGAACCATGAGTATCACCGATGTTTGTCACCATCAACCCAAAAACACTGAGTCTTCACTCGCTTTGTTCTTCGTCACAACTCCACCATGATACATCCAGAACCTGGTGCAGATAGAAACCAGACTCAGACCTGTAAAACCAAAGCTCTGCAAATTTTAGTGCTTTTCCTACGCCAGCACATCTCCATCAGAGCGTGTAGAGCGTAGTCACAAGGCTTCCTTCTAGCCTGTCTTCGTCTTCAGGAAGGTTGGAAAGGCTCTTCAGACTAGGGTAGGGGGTTACACCGTTCAGAAAATTCACACTCCCAACTAGGCACTGACTGGGCATCTAAATTTCCCAAGCTTCAAATCATGCAGCTTTTAAAGAGTTTTCATTACACTGAAAATAACGTTACACTGTTTCAGTTCCAAAACATATTCTACCCTCTGATGAATGAATTATGTGTAGCCACTTCACTCTTACAAGTTAAGGGTGTTGCTTATGGAGTCAATACTTAAGAACTGTTTATTTTGTTACTTAGCTAATTCAGTTTAAATTATAATATATGCTGCATTAATCTAAACCTTGTAACTCCGAATGTCTGTCCTCTGACTAGGAAAAACCAAAGAGAATGCCTCCTCAACTTTGAAATCCTACTCAGAAAGGTCTCCTCTCCTCAATCACAATGAGCATCAAACAGTATCAACATGTACCAACAGTAAATAAATAAAGCGCCATTTTTCTGCTTTTAAAAGAAATTATACTCGTATTTAACATAACGTCACTGGTTAAATTTCTAACACTGATCAAACAGTTTCCTGTTTTGAGAAGGTAAATATTTTTTATAACCCATAATGTTATTACTAACGTTAGCTGGCTAGCTTGTTGCTTTTGGAGTTTGGAGTTCGAGAGACGTGATTTCATGGAGGCAGCCATGTTTGGTCCGACATTGGAGGCTGAACACGCGGAGCTTGAACTCTGGGTTAATCTCGACTACTGAGTTAAAGTTAAATGCAGCATTAGTCCAAGTAGGAGAGGACTAAACAAGGTCTAAACCAAGTAGCATTTAAAAGACCTCACCTTCCCCATCTCTGTTGAAGTGTTCCACCATTTTTTTTTAAAAAATTACAACAAAACGTGCTTTCCTACTTACTTATTACTACTTGCTGTCAGTTAATTCCATCACTAATCCCGAATCCCCAAACCCCAACAAAAAGAATTGGAAGAAACGTAAACCAGCCAAGGGAGGAAACTATCAGGCTGTGTAGATTTGTGGCCATGAGTCTGAGCACTTCAGGCGCAGATGAAGATAAAACAATGTAATTGGTGGCGAATTTCTGTGGTATAAGAAAAATAAAACGCTTTATGTTATAGGAAAATAATCAACAAGCGTTTTATTCCTTACTTCTGCATAGCAGCTGACCATGGGGCCTGGTCTGGATTCTCACGGTTTTGAAGTTTATGAATAATACATTCAGAACTTAAGAATTATTCGAAATTAAGACGAAACAGCGTCCTCAATGAGGGGAACTTTCAGCATCACAGCGTCATATCATGTCATCGTGGTCTTCACCTTAACTCCAGCTGCTTCTTCATTTTCCTCACACTAACGTTAGCTCTCTCTCATCTGCTCCCTCCCTCCATCCATCCCTCCTTCCCTTCCCTGAAGCCTCCATAGTGACTGTAATCCACCTGGTCAGCTCGGCGGCTGGCTCGGTGGAGGCACAAGGTACCGTTTGTTTGATTGTCTCGTCGTCTCCATGAGTAGTGTTGGGTGGGAGATTAAAAAGGCTACACGGATGCCATGTTTATTTAATCCGGCACGTCTCGTAATTAAAAAGACATCACACTAGATTATGAATATTGCACTCAGTATTTACTGATGATCTAAACTTTACAGGCTCACTCAGAAATCCGAATCAACATTCGGCCCATCTGAGACATGTCTGATTAAACAAGTGGCATACTGGTGTCCTAGAGATGTCCTTTCTACATATCCTTCTTTTTCTCTCCGTGTAGTTTTTAGTATTTAACCTTTTCTTCCCTCTGTATCTGCTGCTTGCTTTCGTCTAAAGAGTCACTCCCGTCTCATGAGCTCAAGAACCCGAGAGGTGAATTGAATTTTTTTCCGTGTTTGCCTGATGCCCTGTCATTTCTCCCTGAACCTGCATGCAGTGCTGTGAGAAAAAAAACAAAACGACATTGGTTTAATAAAAAATATGTACAAGAATTAAATCATGCTAACATGTCCCTCGTAGTTATGGTTATGTTACGTTATGTTATTAACCAGTGGTAGTATTATTACTACTTTTGTCATAGCACAGTAACTTGTATAGTAAAGTGTTGTATTATATATATATATATATATATATATATATATATATATATATATATATATATAGAAAACTACTCCCTAAAAAGACACTAATAAGACTTCAGTCAGCATCAGTGTTTTATTGAATTTTATTTTCATTTATTTTTTTCTTTGTGTTGTGTGTAATGTGTGAATCCTGTCTGAAGTTTTAACCGTGTGATTCTCATTTGGTTGTCGATGTGAAAAGTTTGCTGCATGCTGTTGTATGTTGTATGTTTTTGTTGTTTTGTTTAGGTTATTTATTTATTTATTTATTTAACCCTGATAAAAGTAAAATGAAGTTGTCTTGTGCAGGATTTTATTTCAGTTCAGCTAATTCAGATTCACTCAAACCCTGATTTTCTTGCTGTATGGATTCCAGTGAAAACAAATCTTGATTAACTATTAAAACTATTACACGCTGTCCAGTAAATTTGTATAACAATTTATATAATCCTAATTTAATTCTGCCCTGGAATGAAATATAATTTATTACATTAATAATGATGTATATGTAACAACACTGATGAATTCTAACCTTTACGACGTTATGAATTGGTTGAACTGAAAATCTATGTTGTGGTGTGTAAATTGAAAAAATCGTAGCTAATTTCCCCTTAACGTAACAATATTATTGTGATGCTGTGATGTTATGGGTGACATTCGTCATTTCATCCTATAGGGTATCACTGGGACACATCTGATTGGATGCCGAGTGTTCAACTTCCTGGAATCCAGGAGTTTCCTCAGTATGAGGTGGTGGATTCTTCACCCACCCTGTACAACGACCCCGCCTTGCTAGACACGGACTATTACGCGGGTGGCTACGACATTGAGAGTGATTTCCCGCCTCCACCTGACGACTTCCCTACCCATGACGACCTGCCTCCTCCTCCACCTCCGCCCGCAACATATGACACACTCGGCCCCGCCCCCTCTAGTCCTGGAGGATCATGGGTACGCCAGCGCCCACCTTTACCCCAGCTCTACACGCTCAACCATTACCTCCCGCACCACCAGTACCCTTCATCTGACCCGGAGCAGCCGAAAAGCGGCAGCATCGCCGCTGACGACGTCTCGCTGTCGCTGTACGCGTCCACGGTGTCGTGCTCGGACGTGGAGGAGTCGGAGGCACCGATGAGCGACTGTGAGAGCGGTGCTGAGGACGGGGCGCAATTTCGGCGGCTCATCGTAGCGCCACAACCACAACAACCGCAACAACAACAACAGCAGCAACAACACACCGAAGTCTGACACTGGATCCATAAAGAGCAGAAAACAAAAAGTGCCTGAAAATTAAACCTTATGCAGGAGACTGTTGTCGCAAACACACACACACACACACACACACACACACACACACACACAAAGATGTACGACCACACAATAAATTCAAGCGCACACATTCTCTTAGACATGGACACATTCAAGGACATTTTCTCCTCTGGAGCACAGCAGCTAATTTCAGCAGGAGTCGAGTGGACCCGAGTGTGTACAGGTGTGTGTCCGCCGTCACACGATGTCTGATGATATAAAATTCATACCATCTTGTTCATGAAAGAAAAAAGAAGAAGAAAAAAAGCGTCATTTCAAGCGATAGCTGTCTGTATTTGTATAGATAAAACCATGCAATCTGTGTTTTTTTTTTTTATTATTATTACAAATGCTCATTCATTTGTAATGTAAATGGTACTGTACAGTTTTGATTTTAAGGGTTGACTAGTTCTTTTTGTAGATATTTTATTATTTTTTATTTTTCAAAAAAGAACCAACAGAATAAAATGAAACAGTGTGTCATCATCAGCTTTTGCTGCACAACAAAAGTGGGAAAAAAAATGATATACACGGTGGTGAGAAAAAAAGAAAAAAAAACGTGTGTGTGACCGTCTCCACACTTCCTGCTCCTCTCTGATGGGCGTCTGCATATTATTGTGATGTCAGTTTCATTTTTTGTGTTTGTTTTTTTGTAAAACTTTTGAAACTTCTTTATTTTTCCACCAAGAAAAAAAAAAAAAAAAACGGGACCCAGTATATTTATATTGCGAGATGAAGTGTGGACTCGTGACTTTTTTCAAGCAACAGCTCGTGTGTGAGCAATGCTTCGGTCTTGTTTATGATTTGTTTTTGTTTTGTTTTTTTTTTAATACTGCCACTAGCTTAATCGCTTTACTACTGGCAATAAATTATTCTTAAAAATACCAAAGCTTGTCTCCTTTTTTTTTTTTTTTTTTTTTACTTCAGAGATATTTCTGTGTTTTGGGGGAAATTATGGCTGGACGTTTGTGCTGGATCTGTGAATTTGATCCCTTTTCCACTGACAGTGCCAGTGCTGGTGCAAGAAACGATTCGGGAAACTGTTCTGACACAGAAAGCATGGGACCGAATCCAGAAAGCAATAAATAGAACTGCACTGTTGGACACAAGGGTACAACGTAGCATCCTAAAGGGTTCTTCAGTTTGACCCTCATTTAAGAACCCATTTAAGAAGCTAGAACGCTTAACCATCTGAAGAACCCCAACAGAAACTATAAAGTCTGGACTATATTTGCTTGTAACTACACATGCACAAGATGGCTGCCACACGTATGCTGTGGTTGTTTTTGGAGTGTAGCTTGTGCGCATCCACAGGAAGGAATGCTCTGTGCCGTGCATGGTGCGATCCCAACGTGAACGGTGTAAATGGCGGGCCGCTACAGTACGATGCGACGTCACATCAGCACCAGAATCGTACTCTCTGTTTTCACAACAATACTGATTTAATGACCTAGCGTAAGGTCTACGTTGGTGATGCCGCCAATGTTTCTTCCATATTCGCAAGATTAACAACAATAAAGTCGCCTCCTCCACTGTTGACACGTTCAGTGCTGATATGCAAAATCTGTAGTTAAGAAAGATATTCCAGTGCCGGTCATGGACGTTTCGTCCCCCTAGCCGATACAGCTTTTAATCCTCCTGATTCACATAAGGTAAACTGATGACTATGTGCTGCTGTGTAAAAGTGTAGTAAGTAGGATGGTATACTGTAATACATCATTTTAAAATCTTAGTTGCACCACCGTAGTAAAAAAAATACTTTAGTAAAAAAAAATACTAAAAGCTAAGATCTTAACAATACTAAAAGCTAAGATCTTAACAATACTAAAAGCTAAGATCTTAACAATACTGATGTCCTGAAAACAGAAGACTATTTCTATTAGGTACAGCTACCTTGTACACGCATTTTTTTTTTTGTCATTTTATCAAATATACCTTAAAAGCGCCACTTAAAAGTGCTCCTTAAATGACCGTATCAGTTGGCTATATATCAGTCAGCACGTCTATGGGAGAGAAGCTTAATGATCAAATTATCCCTCTGCTACAACGTAATTCAATCAGAATGTCAGTGTAATGTGTGCTGAGTATTCGTAACGAGTTTGTAATGAGTTTGTAATGCGCTCTAACGAGTAATGTGTTACTCAATTACACGAGGTAAAAATAAGTCATTTGATACATTATGGATTGCATTTAGTGTGTGTGTGTGTGTGTGTGTGTGTGTGTGTGTGTGTGTGTGTGTATGAATCAACTCCTGTTTCCTGAACGGTATGATGGAAGCTAATCACAAAAAGAAGTCATTTTAATCTCATTTTATAGATTTACTTGGTACAAGCAGAAATATAAATGTCATATCAAATGACATTTATAAAAAAGGCTTAGACAAGGAAAGTAATTAATGTTTGTAAATGGAGTAAACCGAGACTTTTCTCTTAAGATCTATGCATACTAATAGTATAATGTTATCAGGTATATTTGTTCAACACTTTCATTTAATAATTGTATAAAACTGAAAGCATCTGCGCCAATACACCACTCACGGCCCTAATCAAATTTGGTTCACACTATTCATTTAAGATTTTTATTTATTTTTTTTTTTTGCATTACCACCTTTGTGCTGTCTAGTGGGTACTCTCAATCGCAAAGAAGAGACAACAATTAACTTGTCTTTACAGGAAACCACTCTCTTCTCGCACTCATATATCACAGTGTAAATGATTTTCCCAAAAGGATGTGAGGTCCGACTCGTACAGATTTACCCGAGGCAAAAGGAACCAGTTGTTATGGGACAACTAGTGATCCCGTAACCCTTCATGACCAAGATACTTGTAATACAATTTACAGCAATACATTTCAGCAGGAATATCAGGAATGGATCAGTGTTATACAGGAGAAAGAACTCTTAACAAACAAGCCGATGTTACCAAGTATTAGTTTGCAAAGTCGGTTTTTAACTGGCATCAGGAGGATGGTTTCCACTTGGTAGTATTCCCAGACTCCTGGCAAGAAATTGAGTCTATAAAACTGTGTGCGTGGAGTGAAGATAATTTGTTGATTAATATTGCAAAGCACATTACATGAGAATTCTGTCATGACATAAGACAAAAGGGGATTTGGCTCAGTTTTAGTTCTAGACTCAAGAGATTCCTTAATTTGACCTGAAACAGCTAAATTAGATATGGAGAAAGAAGCTGAATATGACTAAGAACAGAAACACAGATAACTGAGAACAGAAAAAAAAAATAGGGCAAACAGATCAGGATGTAGAAAAACTAACTCTTATCTGAAGGCTATGTACTCCTCCAAAGGCACCAAATTTAGACCTGGTATTTTAACTGTTGTTTCAAGGATGACTATTTTTACCAAGACACAAGAGTTAATGGTTAAAAAAAAACCTAGAGGTAAAGCTATTGTTTAATGGTTATTCTTTCCAAGACACAAGAGTAAATGTTCTTGTGAACCTAGCGCTAGAAGTCCAGCTATTGCCTGAAAGTTGACTACCCTATTTATAAAGAGTTAATAGTCTAGAAAACGTAGACCTAGAAAGTTTGTTATTGTTTAAAAGTTGAATATTCCTCCCAAGGCACAAAGGCTAAGGGTCTAGAAAAACTAGACAACCTTGTCCTTAAAGTACAGCTATTGTCTGAAGATTGACTATTCCTCCCAGGGTGCAGTTCGAGCTTTCTCACTACCATAATGTGTGGTCAGCATAAATCGAGCCTGGACTCCAGGGCCAATATGCACACTGGACTCATACTGATAAATCTCATAATCCAAAGGGCAGTCATCTTTTGAACTCTTCACAAAGTCTATACTCCATACATATGCTTTATATTTCGCATTATCATCTGCCTTGCTAGTATAGAATCCCACCCAAGCGTTACTGAAGACATTTTTCCAATTCATGAAGGACTTCTTGATGAGGAGTCTGGCACAGGCATAACCATCTTTAGTATAAAGCTGCAGGCTGCCCTGATAACCTCTGATATTAGCCGGAGGAATCCTGTTGGCTTCATCAAGCTCTGGACCTTTCCAGATTGTTGTATAATATGTGGTTCTGAAAAAAAAGTAGTAAGGAATCTTTTCACTTTGTAGAAGCTGTACCTGAAGGCCAGGATTTAGAGGCACGCTAGTGTCTATGGATCCATATGTCCTTCCATTCAGTGGATACTCTCTCAAAGGGTCCGTATTGGTTCTGCCCTTATAAAGGCCTATTTTCAGCTTCATTCTTGCAACATTCTCTGGTATTCCGCTCCACGTGATCTTTGCATACCCACCTGAAGTGGATTTCACTTCTAGTTTTACTTTGTTGTGCATGACGTCACTGATACCAATAGAAGGTGGAGAGCAATTATCATTTGGATTACCAGTTTGGTTCACTGTGCAGAATGATGCTTGTGAAAATACATCAAACCTCGAGTCGATGTTGTAACCAGCCAGAGTCAAAAACCATTCAAGACCTGGAATCTTTGGATAGATCATTAATACTTTGGCAGCTTTTTGTTGGTGATTCAAGAACTCACACAGGCTAAAGTCCAGTCTAGGATCATATGCATCACATATTATATCCGTGCCAAGCGCTTGAATTTGAATCAGGAGCTGAGCACTGATCTCATAGGTGCACTCTGGATTGTAGCTGCTTCCTTGGCTGTGGTTCTTATGGTACTCTGTTATATACACCTTCTCTATTTTTGCTGGATTGCTCCTCTGAACTTGAACTAGCACTCGGTCGAGATTTTTCTGAGGTGATTCCATTGAATGGTGAAAATCATGAGTAACATAAAAAGGTAACATTCGAGCACTTCTACGATCAAGGTCACCCAAAGAGTAATAAAGACTTTGGGAAGAGTCAAAAGGCGCTCTTCGATCAGTATCTTTATAGCAGTGTAATCCATAGCTGCCTTGTCCTGGATCAAAATTAAGTTGGATCTGTCCACTTGAATCAACTTCGACATTGTTAGCAAACCAGTGCAGAAGCATGAGGCCATGTCGTGGGAATTCTTTCATAGAAGTTACTGTGTTTTTCAAGTCCTTAATGTCTTTCAGGGTCTGGATGGCAGCAGCACTGGTTAAGATCAAGTAGAAAAGGAAACAACAAAGCAGTCCTCGCCTCTCCATTTTAAAACCTACAAAAATAAGAAAGCAGGGAATTACTAATGGCTCGTGGTTAGAGGATTATCAGTGATGTTAGGACTCCAATTAACACTAGCCAAGGACTGGTGTTGCTTTGGTAGCTGAGGATGTCCCATCTCCTTACAAACTGTGGTTTATTGGGTGCAGTACCTATTCCATATGGCATCAGAAGAACTATAATGAGTCCTGCTCACTTCCAAATGTACAAAAATATTATATGATATAATAATTAGGCACTGCAGAAATAATGGTGTATGACTTGCATTCAAAACTTTCAACAGTTCAACTCAAAAAGCTCTGATTTTAAGTTACTGAGTTACTAGTACAGGATTTTCTCAAAGCAGCTCAGCAACGTCAT
>CM074943.1:12331369-12348906 GCA_037576815.1 Pangasius larnaudii | reverse complement strand
GGAGCTGCCAGGCAGGAGGTGAAGAGGAAGCCAAAGAGGAGGTATATGGAGGTAATAAATGAGGAGATGAAGCTAGTAGGTGCAAGTGTTGAGGATGCAGAAGATAGGGACAGGTGGAGAGTGAGGATTCGCTGTGGCGACCCCTGAAGGGGTGTAGCTTTTTTAAGCTTGTTATCATAAACTATGCACATTCTGTGCCAACAGTGACCCATAACACACACTTTGTCTGTTTTGTAAACAAATGTGGTGTCTCTTTTATAGCTCTTGTACTTCTTTATCAGCCGCTGTACATCCCACTGATTAAAACATAATCCAGCAGCTGATACGATTGACATGGCCTCGAGGGCCTGACAGGTGGTTTGAACTCTCTGCCATGTTCAGCTGTGCCATGTTGTGCGTTTGCAAATCCGTTTGCCCATTACTTCAGAGAACCGGAGCTCATTTGGTTGTCGGTCATGGAGCCCTCCAGGAGGGTCAGTGATAGGCTCAGCTCTCTCTCCAGGAGTTTGATCTCTTCTAGCGTCTTTTCTGGACCATCCACAAACATGCCAAGGTGTTTCTTGGATTCAGGGGCCGTTTACACGACAACGTTTTCAGCCAAAAACGGGAAACTTTTTCATGCGTTTTTGCCCGTTCGTTTACACGACAACGGCGTTTTGGGGACTGAAAACGCATATTTTTAAAAACGGCTTTCATAGTGCACCGTTATCATCTCCATGTAAACACCCAATACGGGAATCTTTGAAAACGGTGACGACATGCGCGTGCGTAGTACGTGTCTATTGTAACTACTGGCCTGGCGTACGTAACACAGTGTTTTTGGCCGTTATCGTGGATGTGTGTAAACGCGAATCGTTTTGAAAACGTTGTCGTGTATATGTGAAACTTTTTGAAAACGCAAGAGAAAAACTTTTCCGTTTTTGACTACATCGTTGTCGTGTAAACGTAGCCTCAGTTACCCAATCTCTCGCGTCTGAAGCTTTTTCCTCTGCCAACACCTGTCTGAAAATGTTCGCTGTCCTTTTGTTGCTAAGGCTGAAATAACTGATGGTAAGGTCCATCCAACGGGGTTAAACCAGAGATAGCCAGGAGCTCAGCTGTCCACCTGTGAGGAGAAAAACTGCAGTTGAGCCATGAATTCGGTGTCGACTATTTAATGAAGGACCTGTCGATCTCTATATCAGGGCCCACACCAAGCGTCTGAGCCAAACCAAGCAGCTTAGAGACTATTTTTTTGCTTATACAAAAAAAATAAACTCCATGTCTGTTCATGTAGAGTTGGAAAGTGTGTCTGGTTATCTTAGGGAGATCGAGATTTGGAGGACGGGGGTCATGCCAGGGAGCATAAATGATTTCAGTTCAAATCTAATTTTAACAAACTACAGTTATATTTGCCATATAATTACATTTACAGTCATTTTCATCCTTGTGTACTGAAAGCCGCTGGAAGTCGGAGATGTTTTTCATGTAACATCACTGTAGCAGTTCATGGGAGCCATTTATTCTCCTGCAGATGTTCATAATGGCCGAGCCCGCTTTAAAACCGAGGTAGGCTGAGCACCTGTGAGGATGTAAGGCAGCTGCTGGAAACTGTAGGCTGTAAACTAGATTGAAATTGAATGCAGACACGCGGGGTGTAATTGGTTAGCTGTAGCTAGCTAGTTTAATCTTTTAGAAGCTGTTTGTGATGCTGTTAATCCGCTGCTTTGATGTGTTGACTTAATCAAATATTGGCAGTGGTCTTGTTAATTTAATGCTCTCTCCTGTATAGAAGGATAAGCTGACTGAGCACTCATCTGCTACCTGTACAGCTCTCTTTAGGTTTCTTCATAATTTTATGCAGTGCTGCTTTCTCCGTGCAGAAAAAATCTTTTTGTTCACTCTAGAGGAAGACATTACTTATTGTACATAATTTGTGATCCATTTATGTATCTAAAAATGGTGTCGAATGGCATTCCATAGTTTTCTGAGAGTATTTACAGCCCAAACTGTCGGACCCTGGTGCTGGACTTCTGTTTGATTGGGCTGATGCCAAGCAAGTCAGGATTTCACGTAACTGAGACACGCCTCTGTTTCTGACACCTTCCACTCTGCGAGTGTAGCTCTAGAGTAACTTATGAATAGCGTTGAAGTCTTTAGTATCGTCCAAGCTCTGAATAGCCATGTGCAAAATTTCTGTATCTCATTAAGGCCTTTAGTTTCTAGACGACATTTATACACGCAGTGTTCGGAGATGTGTAACCATATTCCCCTGGTCAGACTGATTGTTTATTTTATTTAATTTTTGTCGGCAGAAAGTTGCTGTGTACGGTTTCCATAAATGGAATTGGCGGTCTTCAGAGTTTTTAATTTCCATTTAGTGCAAAATGTATGTTTGATTCAAAAATCAGGTACAGAACGAACACAGCGTACATGGAGTATAGTATTTACCACAACATCCGACATGCAGCTGGCGTCCAAGACCAAGCATGCAGAGTTTTACAAATAAATAAATAAAAATATTTCCATATACATAACACTCACACTGACACATCCATTTATTTCACCCAAACACAACAAATTACATTCAGTACTGTAATAATTATACACAAAATATATATATTTAAAACATAAATAACTCTGTACAGAATGTTGTAGAACAGGAGTGGCAGTGGTCATTTAGTTGAAACTTTAGAAATACCTTTTTTTTTTTTTTTTTTTAAGTCAACCAATATATATATCATCTATATCTCATATATATACTATTATACTTAACTTAGAACGAGTAAAAAAACGTTTGTGCTGCTCAGCTATTCATTGCAGTATGATAAATGGGACGCAAGTGTTTAAAGGAACGTTTAATTTTTTTTGTACCACAGCGCTGTTGAGGTCTCACTTTTGATCAGATGATGTTGATTCATTTTCTAGAACAGCAGCTCTGACAGTAGTGCAGCTGCGAATCACAGGTTTATATTAATGCGCTCGTTCTGATACGTTTCTATAGCAGCGGCTCGTTCACAGGGACTTGTACACCATCGCACTGTTAAAACGCGTGAAATCCTTAATGTGGAGATGTTTGTTTAACTCCAGTGTCTTCAGGAGGTTGTGCTTATTGTGGTTTCTCTATAACATGACAAGCTGCTTGTTTTTGTCTTATTAACTTCCAGAGAGAACATTAAAGGAGGGATTGACTGTTTCTAGCTGCTATAACATAAGTGACAACAGGCAGTAACTAGTTCCGTGGCTGTTGCACAACATCAAATGTAACTATAAATGGGTAAAAAGTATGTTGTCATTAAATAATAAGTGACAAATTGCTCTGGTATAAAAGGAATAAAAACACTTTGGGACACGCTGTTATAGGAAAGTAATCAACTTCAGGGTCGTAACTATAACTCTTCATAACATCACTGATTATTTTCCTGCAACAGCATGAGAGAGTGTGTGTTTTGTTCTTAGAAATCACGTGGCACGCTTTAACTGGAGGTTACGACTTCTAAACTATTCGTAGAAATTCGTAAAAGGAATTGCTTCAGTGCTAGAAATGTAATCTGACTTGGCAATCATCATGGTGACTAAACAGAAATAATTAATATACAAATGCACACGGCACAGAGAGAGAGACAGATGAGCAGGGACGGAAACTAGCAACAACCAAAGATTTAAAAAAAAAAAATAATAATTACATCATTAGTTAAATTTTAGAAAGGAAACACTTTTTTTTTTGTCAGCAGCAGAAGATAACTGCAATGTTTTCGCTCTGCAGTGTGACAATCTGATAGACTGAACAGAGCAAATGTGAAAAAAAACAAAAACAAACAGACACCAGACATGTCTTGGATGATCAGCTACATATTTTTTAAATAATTTTTTGTTCCTAAACTGTTCCTATAAATATGACTGGTATTGACAGAAGGCATTTACTGGCCTGAAGGCATTGAATAAATCACATTGGTTACCTAATCGTGTGCAGGCAAAAAGCTCAGCGCCACCAAGTGGACATCATCATAACTGCACTTTATTTACAGAGAGAGGATGCGTGTTGGAGAGATCACATCACGGTCTGCTTTCTCCACCTGCTTTTCCCCCTCCATCTCCGTCTGTGCTTACATCTTGACCTTGGCGTAGAGCTGATTGATTTGTTCTTGGAAGTGGTTCCTCAGCTCAGCTCTCTTGGCCTTCAGGGTGGGTGTGAGGAGGCCGTTCTTCACGGAGAACATCTCAGGGTTCAGGGCGATGTCTCTCACCTGGACACACACACACACACACACACACACACACACAGGTACGAGGGAACATAAAACCTGGGTGAACTGCAAAACCATCAAAATCTGATCACTAAGATTTGTATTCTTTATA
The DNA here is from genome assembly GCA_037576815.1 of Pangasius larnaudii. Lineage (NCBI taxonomy): Eukaryota > Metazoa > Chordata > Actinopteri > Siluriformes > Pangasiidae > Pangasius > Pangasius larnaudii. The sequence continues at coordinate 12,344,568 of CM074943.1, read as the reverse complement.
CACTACTACGGCCAAAAAAAGTATGTGGACCCCTGAACATCTCGTAACAAGACCATGAGCATTAATATGGAACCGTTTCTCCTTTTGCTGCTATAAGAGTCACTGGAAAGTCACTGAGCGCTTGTCTGTACTTCTGTCTGTAGAGACTGAATGAGTATATCGGCGTGTTGTGTATCTGATCACTTGTCCTCATCTGAACTGTTTGTTTTAAGCAGCGATGAATCAGCAGTTAAGGTTCATGCTAAATCGAGGGTCAGTGCCGAGGCTGACTGCCAGGTTTTGAGCTCAAACCCTTACGAACCACAGCTTTCAGCTTGGACTAATTTCTGCCTCGTTTATTTGTTTTGGATAAAAGCATTTGCCAATTTAAAGGAACTGTGTTTTGAAAAATTTAAACATGCACCGAATTCTCTGACGATCGCGCCTTTTTTTTCAGATTTGCTCTGGAGCAGATGTGGAGTAACACAAGTCTCTCCCACTCAGTCTTTTCCATAAATACATGTCCTTGCTTTATCATCATCATTAGCGTAACACTTCAGGATGTAAGATTGGGAATGTCGCACATGCTGGTATTGCAAGCTACTAAAAGCATAATCAATTTCACTCTCTCTTCTGATTGGCTGCAGCTGGAGTGTGATTGTCTGAACTGGCCTATGATGTGTCCTTTTAAAAAAAAATATATATATATATATGATACAGATATTATAGTTCCACTTAATACTTAAAGGTCTACACACACACACTTAAGGCAGCAGTGTGTGTGTGTGTGTGTGTGGACATTTAAGTATTAAGTGGAACTATAATATCTGTATCATATCCAGTTTTCTGGTTCCTCTTTTGAGCGAAACTAAATCGCACCGAGAAAACAAGCGATGCTGTTGCTCAAGACGGCTGCGTCGAAAACATTTGAGGAATCAACTGTTGGACATTATTTTGAGTTTGTAGCTGCAGCCTAAAACTAAAGAAGCGAACATGTCTTGGCTGATCGCCTACATGTGCATTAAGATGAAACGTGTAAATGTATGTGAAGTAAATGAAGGTTTGTAATAAACCTGATCGTACTGAACACTGTATAGGCATAAAGCGTAACGAGTTACAGTCGCAGTATCTGCTGGCAATCAGAAGAGGAGGGGTTCTGTTCCGAGTTTTTCATCTCGGGGACTTTTTCCTTTTGTCTTGTTCATTAGATCCTGGTTCTTGGAAAGCTGGCTTCGAGGCAATGTCTGTTGTTAAAAGTGTTATACAAATGAACTTATAATTGACTGAGTAGTTTTACGGTTTCTAAGATTCTTTCATGTTCCCTTCTCTCTCATGACAGAGAAACTGGGGCAGTCTGCAGAGCTGACCACCACCACCACCACCACCACCATCAGCTGACCTGCTCAAAGGACTTCAGGCCGCCCTCTTTGCCCAACCGCACAAGGTCCTCTAGAATGGCATTTTTCACTTCCTGTCCAAATAGGCAGAAAAAAAAAAAAGGGAAGTCTTACTTTAAACCACACACCAGACACAGTAATATTCCACTGTACTGTAGAAAGCACATGTTTAACACTCATCCATGCTTTTGTTTCTTTCTCACCCAGATTACTTTAACGCATTGTTACAGGCCAACTCGACTCTACTGGTCAGGAGGAGTTGATTCATTTCCTGTGTCATGATTATTGCAGAGTGCTCTGCTTACACAGGTATGGACACTACATACACACATTTAAAGACATATTAACAACTGGTTAATATGCTGAAGCTTTCTGTAAGGAGACGGTTATGGAAGGAGTCTCCGCTGTCAGTGCTGTTTGTCACAATCAGAAGAATATTATACTTTAATTTACTTTTCTTCCATGCTGTGTTCTTAGGTTTTGGCATTATCTTACTTTTGATTACCTCATTTCTTTTTTTTTTTTTTTTTTTTTTTAACATCTGTAAAGTACTTTTGAGGTTCATTTTAAAAGTATAAAAGGTGCTGTATAGATAAAGTTTTTTAGATTATCATTAAAATGAACTTTAATGTAGAATGAAAGTGATAATAGGGGTTTTTGCAAAACAATCTGATAAATGTGACCTTGCTGTCAGCTAATAGTGTGTGTGTGTGTGACCTTGCTCTTGCACAGCTCGACGTAGGAGCCCACAAGGCCTCTTTTCTTGGCCCAGCCTGGGAGGATGTCGGGGTCTGGTACCACAATGCCGACTAAACACGCCTACACACACACAGACCACAATGCATTAACATTTACTCAAACGCACACACACCAATGTTTCACCGGCTTCACTGTGTCCTGTGTGTGTGTGTGTGTGTAGGACCTGCAGACTGTCTCCATGAACGAAGACCTGAGCCACAGGGTCGCTGTGGATGTAGATGTTCTCGATCTTCTCAGGAGCGATGTACTCTCCCTGAGCCAGCTTAAAGATGTGCTTCTTCCTGTCTATGATCTTCAGAGTGCCGTTCTGCGACATATGATTGAAGAAGTGTTTCTACATGCGCGGAAATGTCTACAAGAATCTGGACATGCTAACTTGAATCTAAGGCTAATTGTATTCAGCAATTCGATTCAGTGTCACATTTCCATAATCCTGGCTATAAACGTGTACAAACATGACTAAATCTTGTCTCAGCATGCACGTACGAGCTCTCTGACTCTGGACAGCCTAAAGATAAACCCATAAATGGCTGAAGAATGTGGAATTTACCGGAAGCCATTTGCCAATATCACCCGTGTGCAGCCAGCCGTCTATATCGATGGCCTCCGCCGTCTTCTCCGGATCCTTCAGGTAGCCCTGGAACACGTTTGGTCCTTTCACACACACCTAAACAACACACACACACACACACACACACACACACACACACACACACACACAGAGGGGAAAAGCCTACATATACACATTCAGGTATAATAATCACACATTTCGTAGGTCAGGCCCAGGATTGGCCTTTAGGGGTTGTTAAACACAGCGGTGACTCACCTCTCCCTCCCCATTGGCTGCATGGTAGCTCATCTCTGCCACGTCCACCAGTTTAAGATAATTACAGGGTAAAGGAGGACCCACGTGACCTGAAACACGTACAGCACAGCAGATTTGTGTGTGTGTGTGTGCTTTCCACAAGTGTATTCATGAGGTTTGACTGTGTGTGTGTGTGTGTGTGTGTGTGTGTGTGTGTGTGTGTGTGTGTGTGGGGTGAAGTGGTACCTGCCGTCCAGTCTCCTGGCAGAGACATGGAGCATCCCGCAGTGCATTCTGTCTGTCCATAGCCTTCATAAAACTGTCACACACACACACACCATCACCACACACACCACACAGAGCACACCAGGACGAACGTGTGTATGAGAAATTCTCATCTACATTTATATTCAGAATGTTGTGTATTTACAGTAATGTAGCCTAGGATTTCTGGTGTGTGTGTGTGTATGTATGTATGTATATATATATATATATATATATATATATATATATATATATACACACACACACACACACACACACACACTGTGTATATATATATAATGTGTACATACATACACACACACTGTATATACAATTCCTTAAGCCTAAATTTTTGTAGAACATTTTTAGAGCTCATGTCTTTTTTTACAGAGCTGCGTTTGCTCAGTCCATCACAGTGCGCATGCTCGCCATATTATTTATTGATAGTGAGGAGAAAGTTATGTGACGGAAGGAAGTAGGTGTAATATTTCACCTGGCAGCCGAGAGCAGCCCGCAGGAACGTCAGCACGGTGGGGGAGACGGGGGCAGCGCCGGTGATCATCATCCTCACACGTCCACCCAGACTCACCTACAGAGAAGACTGGTGGTTACTGGTATTCAATCACTATACATACACATCTACGTATACATCACTTCTCGTTTGCACCAAATTCCAGGTGGTTCACTAGTGTATTGTGCGCTACGGGTGGTGTATAAGATGTGATTCTCTAGCCAGTTATGCAGGAAGTACAAATCCAGTTGGGGTTTGTGTGTTTCAGAGCTGATCTTCATTAGTCTGGCTTGTCTACAGCATGTTCCATCACTGTGCTGGTGTTGTGCTGGTGTTGTCCCTGCGCTTTCTTAACCAGCTTGTCAATTACATGGCACAATTTCATTTAAAATTAAATGGAAAATTTGTTTTTGCTCTAAATCCATATTTTTCAACTCGAATTATAATTTTTCCAGTTGAATCAGGAAACTTCCTGATTGCTTTGCATGAATTTCTACAGAATTAAAAAAAAAAAAAAAAAAAAGCCTTCAGCATCTCTTTAGTTGTCACTTTCACGGTTGCTTGTGTTACCTGGACTTTGTTGAAGATGAGTTTGTCCCACATGCTGTCCTTCCTCACGATGCCGCTGCGCAGCTCCGACTCTTTCCTCGTGGTGGCGAAGTTGAGCAGCCAGCGTTTCAGAGGAGTGTTCGCCTGCCCGAAGATCTGAACACGGTGTTAATCATCACTTTTTTTGGTTACATGTTGTGACTTGTTTAATAACCTGTTTCACAACATCCACACATCAGGCGACTGGCCTAATCCTCCGCGCTCACAGTCAGTTTACACAATGACAGTTTTAACCAAATCCCGTTTTCCTTGTTGCACGTTCCGTGTCCTGTCCCATTCATGTGCACTGTGTATTTATATTAAAAAAAAAAAAAAGTCTTGTCTGTCTGGTCCTGACAAGAATTACTATTTACTATTTGTATTTTAATTACTATTTCTAGTGTTTTTTTTTCCCAGCAAAGTTACTTATTTGTGTATACAGAAGGAAGCCATGACGTGTTTTGACAGATTTGCTAAAAATAAAATAAATAAATTAATAAAATAATAATACAATACAGAGGCTTAAAATGCATCGCCCGAGCAATACCAACTAGCTTACAAAATGGTAGTTTATACTGAAAGGTCGTAACATAATTTCTGACCCCTGACTAGGAAAAACTAGGAGCAAAATTCATTCTCAGAGCCGGTCTCCTCAAATCTGAGTTCAGCAAGTGACATCAAATCAAAATGGCTGCTCACAGCTTCAGCAGTAAACACACAGCAGCATTTCTTACCTTTAAATGAGTTATTCTACACATACCCACGCATTTGCTTCAGATCAGCCAACACATTCACTTGTTATGTCTAATACTGACTACAGTCCACTGTTCTGAGAAGGAAATACGCATCACTCATCACAGTTAGCTGCCTAGCTTCTTGCTAGCAAAAGGGAACCATGGAGGCATCCAGGGTTCTCGCTCTGCAGCTCGAACGCACGGCATTCGACTTCCCACTTCCGAGGTAGGTCGCACGCAGAGCAAGCCACATCGCCAGTCACCGAGTGAGTGTGCAGAGTAAGCGATTACACACTTGTACATCATGATGCGTGTCCTCACCTTGTCGAACATGCGGTTGAGGAGTCGGGGTACGACGGGGAACACAGTGGGTTGGAGAGTCTTCAGGTCGTCCATCAGCATACGGATGTCACCCTGAAAGTAACCGATCCTCGCTCCGTGCACCAGGATCACACTCTAAAAATCAACATTTCATTTAAAAATCAGGCGCACAAGAGCATTCTCAGCAGGAGCTGTGCGTAACGGCACAAATATGCAAACCGTCAAATTTATTCACATTCATATTATATCTGTTATTACACTAATTCAACATTAAATTCAAATTCACACAGAAATGCAGAGCCTTGTCTTAGTATTTTACCATCATGTAAGAAATTTGTATATTCTTATCATTCTGTCTTGTGTTCGTTGTCACTGCCCTTTTTTTTTTTTAAAATTGTCTATATAAAAGACGTTCACCAAGTAATTGTTAGCTTTTGTAACCAGGCGTTGCAATGTTTATCAAAAATGTTATGAACACATTTTCCCAATCTAGGACTCGCAGTTATATACGTACCTCTACCACCCTCTCGAACATGTGAGCGAGGGGAAGGTAAGATACGTGGATATCGGTGTGGTTGAGCATGCAGTGTATCTGTAAAACACACACACACACACACACACACACACACACACACATGCAGGATAAGTCACACTGTACCTCCACCACTCTCTCAAACATGTGAGCAAGAGGCAAGAAGGAGATGATAATGTCATGACGATTCAGTCTTATCTTTCCCTACACACACACACACACACACACCACAGCAGGAAAGGAAGTAGGTAGACAATGAAAGAGGAAATAAGACATTCAAGAAAAGAGACAAGAAAAACCAACATAAAGAAAAGACAATAATAGCACACACTCAAATGTACAGTTTTCACCAGATGTACTTGCTAACAAGTAACACAAACTGTATTGTGTTTTTTTTTTTTCTTCTTCTTCTTAAAGAGAGACACAAGAGCAGCTGGTGAGGAAACGACTGTTTATAGCTGCTATAGTGTAAGCGGGAACAGGAATTAACCACTCCTGCAGACGCTCCACAACATTAACTGTAACTATAAACATGTAAATTGTACAATGTGACATTATTAATAAATAATTAAAAAAAAAAAAATTGTAATCATTGACAATTTACTGCAGCAGAAGAGAAATAAGACGTCCTGTCATAAAAATATCTTCAAATTTATGGTTAATAAAAGATTATAATAAAACAGGTATAAAATTCAGCCAATTTCAACAATATGAATTAATTTCATGCTTAAAATCTTGAAAGATCATTTTATTTGCATGTATAAATAAATAAATGAAAGTAATTATGTACAGAAAGTCTTATTATCTTACGTTTGTGTGTCATAATGAGAAATATAAGATGAATTACACTATACTAAAGATGTACTCGATATTTCTTCGCAACCAGAGTGCAATTCACTCGGCCCCCCGGCGCTTAAAACTGAAGTGAAGACGAGTCTAAACACTGCTGTCTGGTGCTAATAGTTTGCCGCAAAACAAATCCACGCTGAATGAATGAATTTCGAAGAGAAACGTGTCTGTATCCGAGCATGAAGTGGTTACAGAATTCTGAGACCAGAAAGATGAAGTGTGAAAAATGCCTACACATTAAACCGTGTGTCCTGGTGCGAACGCTGCATCAGAAAAGATCAGCTGTACCTGGGTGATGCGGATGAAGGCGGCGCAGTTGGAGATGACGTTGCCGTGTGTGAGCATCGCGCCCTTCGGATTCCCTGATGAAGGGGAATAAAAAAAAACAAACAACAGAAGACAGTTTTCAACCCTAACAGTACTAGTCTGTGACAACAACTACTTACTCTCCCTCTCACACACACACACACACACACACCTGTAGTTCCGCTGGTGAAGCAGATCAGTGCGAGGTCTTCAGGCGAAGGAGGCTACAGGAGGTCAAACAAGAAAATCCATAAAGCAAAGCAACACACAGCAGGTTACACCAACTCAATCCAACTTATTATTCATCTGGAGTTACTACATTCTGTTCGAAATCAAGTAAAAAAAAAAAATTTTTTTAAAAATCTTATTCTGCTTACCACAGGGCGCCTGTGATGGGCTTTGCCGAGAGCCTGCAAGAAACACATTCAGTTCAGCTTCTAGAGAGTGTGTGTGTGTGTGTGTGTGTGTGTGTGTGTGTGTGTGTGTGTGTGTGAGTGTGTGAGTGAGAGAGAGAGAGAGAGAGAGAGAGAGAGAGAGAGAGCAAGCAAACCTGATAACAGTTGGGTGAAAAATATATTTAAAAAGCAACATGCCGGTATGGATAAGTGCAGAAGGTAGTGTCGTTATGTGCAGGTATATAATTTGTGTGTACAAAAAACTGAAACTATAAAAAATAAATAAATAAAAACAATTTCATAAACAAATAACATATACTCCATGCTAAAAAGCAAATGAAAACTAAAACTACATTTTTTTTTTAAATTTAAATTTAAAAAAGTTTTAACTTGAAATTAATATAAGTATATATATATATATATATGTGCATGTATGGGGGTAACACAATAAGGTGTTTTCATGTGGCTGTGTGTGTGTGTGTGTGTGTGTGTGTGTGTGTGTGTGTGTGTCAACCTCCAGTTCCCTCAGGCTGATAATCTGGATGCCCTCCTTTTCTGCTCGTGTACTGAGCTCACTGTTCTTCTCCTCCATCAGTACAATGGTCCTGATGCTGTGCTCTCGACCCGACACACACTCCAGCACTGTGCACACCTTCTCCACCACGTCACAGATCACCGTCGAGATCTCAGCTAGAGAGACAGAGATTATGAGGAAGACACACAGAGACACCAAAACTAATTACATGACACATGACATCTGTTCAGAAGAAACCTGAGTTCCACATTTTTATATCATCATCATCATCATCATAATAATAATAATAATAGTTATTATTATTATTATTCTGACTATGCAGACGGGGGTGGAAACTGTCACTGCTGCAGGTCTGCTACAAAAATGGCCATGTCTTGCTGAACTTGATTGGCTGGGTGTGCGTGTGTGCGTGTGTGTGCGTGTGTGTGCGTGTGTGTGTTCTTACCTTTGTCTATGATGTAGCTGATGGCCTCGATGCCCAGTGTGTCATACAGTGGAACAGCCACCAGTGAGTACGTGTAGCAGGCCAGCTCGGATATAGTCCACTGTAACCACAGAGCCAATAATCGGAAACATGACACAGTCCAGTCTGAAAGTACTGAACCGGGAAGGCCAATTCTTTTGTTATTGCTTTACACTGAAGATATTTTGGACGAAAGGATTTGGGGACGAAAAGATCAAAAGATGAATATGAGACAATAGATCTGAATTTCATCGTGTTAAACAACTTAGAACATGGCACCTTTTGTTTGAACCCACCCATTTTTCAAGTGATGAAAAATATCAGAATGTGACTGACAGGTGTTTCTTGTTGATCAGGTGTGCCCGGTTAGATTGATTGTTTAAACGATCGTTAACAGCAGCAGCAGTTGATGGTGTGAGAGCCGTGAAGAAAAACCCAAAAACAACAGTCATCCAAATGCATCCAATCTAATTGGGAGGAAATTGATCACGTAGTAAGACGACGACCCAAAACACACAGCCAACACAACAAAGGACTTCACTGGGGGGGAAAGTGGAAGGTTTTAGACTGGCCAATCAATCACCAGAGCTTAACCCAACTGAGCAGCATTTCACTTCCTGAAAAGGAGACTGATGGGAGAAACCCCGCCAAAACAAACAACAACTGAAAGAAGTCTGGAAAAGCATCAGAAAAAAGAAAAATGCATCAGTTTGGTGATGTCAGTGGGTCATTGGCTTGATGCAGTTATTGCAAGCAAGGGATATACAACCAAATATTAAGTTTATATTTACATTAGGACGATCTGTTCCAATACTTTTGCTCACCTAAAGATTGGGTGTTCTGCCAACAAAAGTGCCATGTTCTAGGTTGTTTAACACATCTAGATGTAAATATCAGGAACTGAAAGCTGAAATTCTGTCATCTCAAATTCATCCCAAATGCCTTCAGTGTCGAGCAAAAAACAAAGAATTGGCCTTGACGTTCCTATACTTCCAGAGGGGACTGTACATCCCAAATGTTAGTATAGATATTTAGAGATATTGTAATATTGACGGCTTCATGCTTGTGTGAGCAAATAAATACATGTCAGTGTGTACCTCAGGTCTGTTCTGGGAGAAGATACCAATGTATTTGTCTCCTGCTTTACTGTGACCTCTGTGGAGCAATGCTGAGCCAATCATCTCGGCTCTGTCTGCAACCTACGCACACGCACACGCAATATTCTAAATATTCAACATTAATACAATTTTAGAATAGAGATGAGTTATATGGAAAAATATCATAGTCCATCCATCCTCCATACTGCTTATCCTACACAGGGTTTCAGGGGAGCCTGGAGCCTATGCCAGGAAACTCGAGGCACAAGACGGGGGACACCCTGGACGGGGTGTTAAACCATTGCAGGGCACAATAACATATCCATTCACACCCTACGGACACTCTGGAAATGCCAATCAGCCTATAACACAGGTCTTTGGACTGGGGGAGGAAACCGGACTACCCGGAGGGAACCCCCCAAAGCACGGGGAGAACATGCAAACTCCGCACACACAGGGAGGAGGCAGGATTTGAACCCCCAAACCTGGAGGGTTGAGGCAAATGCGCCAACCACTAAGCCAGAAATATATAATGCTAGTTTGTTACTTCAGTGTAGGAGGGCAAGTAGTGTACTCAAATTACAAGATGGTGTTTATCTGGGAGAGGGACGTTGGTGGGCAGTTGTTGAGGTGGGCCGAATGATCACACCACCACTGGGTGCAGTTCGTAGTCCAATTAGTTACAGTGTCATCAGGTGTGGGAACTGTGGTCTGGCTGGTTACAGGGATGTTGGGAATGGGAAACGTGGTCCAATCGGTTACAGGATGTTCTAAAATGGCCTTGATTTGCTTAAATCTCCTGTTGTTACATGCCTAAACACTGGTACTGTTAATTCAGTATTAACCGACAACATCTTACCTCTGTGTACGAAAGCCATTCATATGGTTGCTTAGGTTTTCTCGATCCTAAACAAGGGCCGTTATCTGAACAGGACAAACAGGAACCAAGCTTAACGTCAACACTTTCAACTGATAAAGAAAATGTGCAGAAGATCTGCTTTGTAAAAATAAATAAATAAATAAATAAATAAACAAACAAGTACAAAAAAAAATGGTGTCTATTTAGGACACTTACTGGACACTCTGATTCCACGCAGAAACACCTCGTACATGGTGCGTGCATCATCATAGAAGTGCGTCATCAACCTGTTGCTGTCCAGGAGGATGGAACGGCGAGTGTATTCCTCGCCCTGGAAAACATCCCAAACGTAGTCGTGTTGCTAAGACATGTTTAACGACTGAAGTTTGCATCTTTGTTTTGAACTGGAGTTACAGGGACAGGGCTAATAGTAGTAACAATTAAGGGAAGTGTACAGCTTCTTGCAGCACCCAACTACCTGAAAACTCATTCCAGAAAAAAAAAAAAGCGTTAAAAGATACTGACATGGAGAAACACCTCCAGGAATATACAGCATCTTATTCTTGCTGGGATTTAAACTCCACTCTGTACCACATTCCCTTCGAGCTATGTGCGTGGCTCAACTTGATATGCTATCGCTTAAGACACATGTAAGGCATGCATCAAGACTTTTGTTTTGTCCTGGCACCTGAAGGTGAAATGAACATCCCCCTGGCTGTCTTCATACAAAGACTGAAGACCCATTTCTTCACTTCACACTTAAGCAGAAAAACCCAAGCCTCAACTTGTACTAATCCCTCTCTACCAGGGATCTGTCTTAATGGTATTCCTGAACCCTGTGCAGATTATAAATAGTGATATAGAGTAAGTGGTGCAGAGAAAAAGTAGTATAGAGAGGAAGTAAGACAGTCAAAGATGGGTATACAGGAAAAAAAAAAAAAAAAAGATGGAGAGTCACAAATAGAGAGAAAAAGATAAAGACACAGACAGAGAAGAATGATGGCCTGAGGCTTTGTCTCTTTCTTGTAAACTCAGACTGGTAGTTACCAAGGCTGTTGCTATGGTAACCGAGCAGGCTGAGTGTATCTCCTTCTCTTTCAGTTATCATAAGAATCAATGTTCAGGTCATTCTAGCAAATTAAAAGTGTTAAGAAGTGAGAAGAGATTTTGGAATCCATTTTCATCAGTGTCTCGTACAATTAATGGTTGCATCAAATCTATGATGGAGTGAAGAACATTCTAAGTAGTAAACAGTACATGGCTTGATAAAGATTTCAGGCTCAAATCATTGTTCCAGGTGTAATGCTGTGGGATCTGTACCTCCACCTCCACAGACTGCATGGTGAGGTCACAGGGGGGCTTCAGGGCTCGTGGTCTGGTGGCGTACCAATAGGTGGTGATGGCGGCGAATGCACCCATGCCCATCAGCGTGTTGGTGGGCAAACTACGCACATATTGCCTGAAGTCACCCAATTCAGGCACCCGGAACTGCCAAATCAGATCCTGCACCTGCATGGCTTGGCCAGCGAGAGGCGCTCCTCAGTCAGAAAGAACACACACACACACACACAAGTCTGCACAGAGAGAACAAAGATTGGTGAGACAGGAAGCTCAAATTGCATCAACACCAACTTCGCAACATGGAATTGTACAGCAAAGGAGCCGTGACCTCCGCAACCGTCAGTCATGTTGAGGTGGGCGTGGCCTATCAATCCCAGTAAAGGAGGCGTGTCCTCTGTGTCGACATTAACACAAACCCTCACTCAAAAACAAGCTAGCCAGCTAAAATTACTGGAAGCAGCAGACTGAAAGTTTACACTAAATATTTTTATGTACACAAATTAAGCAAAACCTGCAAACACACACACCCACACACTCACATACGCTCTCAGTCTCTCTCTCCAGTGACCCTGTCCTTCACCCAACCCACCCGCTGCTGAAAATAGTCCCCACACACCTGCACACTCGTGACTCGGCTGAATATAGCATTAGGGTCACAACACAGATCACAGAAGTCATATCTCTGATTGCATTTATAGAAAAAACTAGGGCGTGTCCATATTTCTGACGTGTATAGATGGGAACGTGGATGTATCTTTGACTCCATATATGTGAGTCTTCAACTAGAGGAAAGTCACTTTCATTCATTTATGCTTAACATTAGCTAAGTCAAAGATACACCCACCTATCATGCACAAAGACACATCCGTCCTTCCCAAAGATACGCCCTTCTGTCCGCTTCAGACCCGCCCATCCATGCCATTCAGACACACCCTAGCCATATCCTTCAACGTCACACCTACAAGTCTGCAGACAGACCTCTATAAATATGTAGTGCTCCATCACAGCGAATAACTAAATCCAAACACACACCCACACACACAATGAATCTCCATACTTACAGCTGCGAATTGTATGATTAATAGAGAGAGAGAGAGAAAGAAAGAGAGCGAGCAGAACAAATTCAGCACTTTACGGAAGTGTGCGTCTCTGTTTCAGTAGTGTGAGACTTAAAACACAGTAGCCAGTGTTAACATTGTAGGGCTCTTAGGAAGGTTCCTAAACGACTAAGAATAGAAGAGTAACACCCCCACAAATGGCACACACACACACACACACACACACACACACACACACACACTTACCGCTGGCTCATAGGGACACCAACATGCTGTCTTCCTCCCCGTCTCTTGGTTTGATCTAAATCTTTGCGCAGAGCAATATAAACCTTGAATGTGTGTGTGTGTGTGTGTGTGTGTGTGTGTGTGTGTGTGTGTGTGTGTGTGTGTGTGTGTGTGTGTGTGT
>CM074943.1:12304773-12329773 GCA_037576815.1 Pangasius larnaudii | reverse complement strand
TTTATTGTAAAGAAATGTTTTACTGGAAAGGAAATTGGTGTAATTTAAAAAAAAAAATCCTGCCACGTGGATAAACGGTTAAAGACTTCTTTAAAATGATCTCTAAGACAAATTAGTTATGCTTGTTAAACTGTATAAATGACGAACGTTTCATTGTGATTGGATGAATCACATCTCGATCGCCTGTGATTGGCCGGGATGATCACATGATCACAGGGACTCGTCTGAGTGACAATACAACAGACATGTTACAGGTGAACCACAGGACCGAAAAAAGCAAAGGACAAGTAAATGGAAGAATCTAGAACATGCTCTGGGATGACGGCCCTTGACGGGGTGTGTGTGTGTGTGTGTGTGTGTGTGTGTGTGTGTGTGTGTGCGCGCGCGCGCGTCAGCCTGCTATATTCATTAACCCACGTACACACTCAGCAAATATCTGACATTAAGTTACCTCCGTTCAAACCTTTAATTCTCTCTCATGCCCACCCACTGCGCCGCCAAAATGAGTTAACTGTCCAATAAAACAGAGGAATACGTTTTTTTTTTAAATGGATAAAATGTGTTTAAATGGTTAAAAACCGCTAAATTACTAAAAAGTTGACTAAAATTGAACAACTGTTATTAAAAAGAATAGTGAATGAAACAAGAAAACATAGATTTATGTTTTATACTTGCATAAGTTATAAGTAATAAATGGGATTAATTGGACAAATAAGTTAAAGTTATTTTTAAAGTTATGTTACCTTTAAAAAAAAGGTAAAATGGGAAGAACGTTGACTAGAACATGACACATGGCTACAAATCGTTAAACGTCAACTATAAGGGGCAAATTGGATAAAAATGGGTTAAACAGAGCAGCAAAACAGGTAAAAATGGACAAGTACAGGTTAAAAAGATCAGCAAAATGAGTAGATATGGGTTAAAAATGTTTTTAACTTTAAAAATAACATGTAAATGTTTTTTTCGTGGATAAAACACTAAAGCATGATAAACAAACTCTGAAATGTGTGTCGTGTGTAAAAATGGGAACATAAGCTTCGTATGTCACTGTAATTGGAGACCGTACAATCAAATACACACAAATGTGTGTGTATCCATTTCCTCTGTATGAATACTGTTACTATCTTCAGAGCCCTTCGTCATTCTCTCGCTCTGTCTTTCTCTCTCTCTCTCATTCAGCACTTTCTCCCACACCAAAACTTTCTGTGTTCAGAGAAAAACTTCCACCCGCCTGTTTGTCTCTGTCGCTTCCTGTGCACTCCGGGGTATCGAGTTTCTTTTATGAACAGCTAGTCTTTAAGAACAGAATACTTTTTATCCTGAAAATCTGACACTCTTTCATTGTATAATCTTAAAAGAAAATCTGACAAGCAAAGTGTCCTCAAGGTACTCATTTCTGATTGGTTAATTGAGCATCAGCATTATGGGAGAATGTTGTTCTTCCTTTTCTTGATTTTAAACCTGGACGACATTATGACTAATTAATACATTTATATATTCATCAATTCCTGTAATTCCTCAAATCAGATACTATTTAATATTGCGGGACATCATGTGATATAAAACATCTTAGAAAACCTGTTAACTGCAAAAATTTGATGATGTGCATCATGGAAATCAGTGTTCTATTAATTATGCCTCTAACGCAGCTGCACTGTTTGAACACCAGAGGTCCCAATCTGCTAATCCATACAGTAAAACTACACAGAGCGCACGCTGGGCCCGATAGCTTTAGAGCACAATGACAGACACACTGTATACGTTATATGGTTACATGACCAGGTTATAACCATTAAAAAGAGCTCCTTGGGACACCAGCCGCAACGACACCAGCTCTGTTCCACTGCGATCTACGGTGCCTGAGAAAGAGGTTGCAGAAATCTGGCATTTTAGCCGACTTTGGAGCTCTATTTCCGGTTAAAATGATGCCTCGGACGCTGTATTTTACACACACACACACACACACACACATATATATATACATATATATATATATATATATAATTTTTTTAACTTCTTTATTTTTAAGATATGCAGCATGTATAAATACTGTATGGGTTAGGGGGAAAAAAAACAAATAGGATAAAATGGAAAAAAAAGAGAAAAGATTACTAATAAATGGATAATGGGTAGTAAATGGGTTCAAATTGGTAGTGTGTGTGTGTGTGTCTTCATCATCCTCAGTGACTGGCAGTTCTGATGTCTGTCATTCTCTTCTAATGCAAATATGTAATTAAGAAGTACAAAATGTAAATATGCGTTAAGAAGATAAACAAATGAGTAAAATATGATCTTAAAAAAAAAAAAACAACCAAACTACTGGGCTGGAATTACTGTTTCTTTTTTTTTTTTTTTTTTTTTACTTCAAGTTACACATCAGCTCTTACATAGACTTCCTTAGTCCATACCCTCATCAGTAACAAATTATGACCTCATTTTATGTTATTCTTACTCTACTCTAACTAATGTTACGAAATGGAAAATCTAGATCTTGCCTGGACTTGCTGTAAAAGAGGAAAAAAAGTCTGGGCTAAAAGGAAAGAAAGGGCAGCCAAACCTCAACCAGCTGCTCTACCCAAATTCCAGACATTCCTCTGTGCATCTGGGACTGCAGATGTAACATCCATGAGCTCATATAACATACATGTACACACATGCTAGCACTTCAAAAAAATTTTTTACTGTGATTAACATCACACTTTTAACTAATTTCATAAGCAAGACAACACGTTAGTCTTCAGTACTGAAACACCAAGGGTCATCTTCATGACACTCATTATCCAAGTACAAACTGTTAATACAACAATATGTCCCTTGCACTATATATTGAATTAATATTGCATTCATTTATTTTTTTTAAAATGAGGCTTTTATGGCTTATGACTGAACAGAGACTCGGTGCACTAACATTTGACTGAAATAGCATGCACTGCAGACGCTTTGGACTGTGTGATCGCTGCAGACAGATGTGGCTAATCTGATTAATGGTGCTGCCAGTCAGAATGTCCTGATCAGTTCTGCTCGGAAGTCCATCACCAGGAGCTCCAGTGAGATGTTTCTGGGGACCTGTGCTGGATGACATTCTCATCAACATCACATCCAGCGGTTTATCCAACCAACCATGTCCGTAATCACAAATGTCAACCTTTTTGCATGGTTCCTGCATTGGCATTCTTACAATGTTATAATTCCCAAAGCAAAACCTGACTTCAAAATTAAGTGGATAACAATTTTATGAGTAACAATTCATAAAAACTAGTGGTTAACAAAGGTTTGGCAAAAGTCCTATCAGCTACGGCATATTTGGGGCCTGTTTGTATTTTGCTTTTAACACTAGCTAATGTAACTAAAACATCTTGGTACAATCAATCCTGCAGGCAGTGAAACCAATTTTTGCTAACGACAGAAGTTATTCTGGTTGTCCAAGATGGAAGCTTACATAATTTTATAATAAGGCGATGTGGTTTGAGGTAGATATTTACAGAAAGTTTTTGGGCGACATAGACTTCCATGTTACTTGTTACCTACGTTTCCGCAGGGTAAAAACCTTAAACGCCAAATAAGTCTTGGCTAATCAACTGCACTTGGGTAAATTTTATTTTGTTTTTCTGTGAAATTATTCTTTTAATGTAATAGCTACTGTGCTTAGTAGCCTTCAATCTGTCTTTCAGGTAAAGTCAATGTAATGTCAATAATGTGGGATCCTGAAGGTCGCATAGAACCTATTTCAGTACTTCATGAGCAGCTTGACACAAATGCACACATTTTGATTCTTACACATCTGCTGCATTTCATCCACTCCCTTTGTCCCAAACCTCAAACCACTTAGACAAGACTCCAGACATTCTTGAGTGCATCTGGATATAACATTCAACACAGGGCTGAGGTCTTATAATCTGCTTCTTGCAGCATAGAAGGGGAAGTAAAGCTCAATGAGGACTCCTCTTCTGTGCAAAAGCACTTTTGTTTGAGGTTACACATGCGTGTGCGTCTGTTCATCTGAAAGCATGACTTACCACCAGTTTTGAGCAGTCTTACTGTCCCAAACATCAGAATTCCTGTCTGCTCAGTGTCTGCTGGGAAATCACTGACCTGTGCTAGCGTGACACTGTGGAGTCATTTATCCCAACAACGTAAAGGCACAGTGATGATAGAAACGAGGTAAAATGTTATCGAATATCAGAAATTATCAGATTATCAGCTTCCCAAACATGTCCCACAAGGGTGAAACATTCTTCTTCACATGACCATGTTGCACATGGTGAAGCTCGAGCTGGATTTCGTGCTCTGATTGAGTGTGATACATTTCCCACACACTCACAGTTATTGAGTCGTTTCGCATCTGCTTCACCTTATGTAATCTGAATTTTCCACCCGGGGTCCAATTCGGGGCTGCAGCTGCTGTCGTGGCCTTTTCCATGCCACGGACTGGAAGATGATGATTAGAGCCAACAAAACTTTCAATTATGGCACATGACTTGTTTTTCCAAAAACAATAGCCGTGTTTCCAAACAAAGCTGAAGATCACACAAGCCCAGAGGGTCCATGTAACTGCAGACGGCAACAGGACCTGGCTAACTGTTACTCCCTGGTGCCCTGGTCCTGTATTACCCCCTGTACTGCACAGTTTAGCCTTTTCCCTGCTCTACCTCACCTCCACTCATAAAGTGCTGTTAATTAGCAAAATGTGCAGGACATGGGGTACCCCATGAGCTAGGGTTGAGACCCTGTGCTGTAGGGTCAGGACTGCTGAAATGACCTCCACCTTCCCTGGTTTTGTTACTCTAGACCACACAGACCTTCATCTCATGCACATGCCTTTATCTTAAAATTTCCAAACCGGAACCTCAGATTTATTTATCTACCTGATAAAGATATTAATACACTTCCTTGTTGCTCTGATAGTGCAATCAAGACAGCATCTTCCTTTGTACCTGTAGCACGCATCTTTCACCTGGGAAGCTACAAGTGGTGGACCTCGAGGTTCAGTCACGTAGCCTTAATTACTTTAATGGTACACTATATTCATGTTTTCAGGTGAAACACACATGATAAAGGTACTAAGGAAGCACCCATGATGACGCAACCCCAGAGACAAGGACATGTCCAGTTTGCTACCGTTTATTTCTGAGTGTGTCAACAAGTGGTGAATGATGAACTGCTCTTTTCCTGAAATATGAACTCAGTTCAGATAATACCTACAAATATGAAAAACAAACACATGCAAGACGGTATAAAACTGAAATATAAGTCCAGAATGCAACAAGAGTCAACGCATGCAATTGTAACATTAAGCAGGCAAACAATTTCCCTTTAAAGCTTCTCAAAGACGATAATTTTTTAAAAACACAGATTACCAAACGACCTCCTACATGTCCCTAACATGCAGCTCTCCGACCCAGTTTGTGTTTCTGAATATAAAATTAAAAGCTGAACAAACCTGAACCGCTTAAGTTTCACATGAACGCCGCCGATATCCAGAGACACGCGGTGCTGCGGGTTATTCCCCTGACACACCCATTCACACACAAGCCCCGCCTCCCGCGCTGTGATTGGCTAATACGCTAGTTCATACTCACGAGCGGCCCGCTGATTGGACTTTTCTTCTGCATGCGTTGCAAACCACTAACGGTTCTCTTTACTGAGTCGATTCTTTTGAACCGAATTTAAATCAATTGAACATTACGGGTTTCGATTCTTTTGATTCACTACTCAGAGTGTTAATAAGAAATATTCTACTTTATAATAACACACATTCAGGAGATTTAAAAAAGAATTTTATTACAACTTTGGGCTTTATTACAACTTTTTATGGCTAAGAAATAAGTGATAGTCCAAGTTGAATTGAATCTTTTTTGCTTAATTAAGATTCGACTCACAGATTTTTAACAAATAAATATGAACAAAAGTAAAATGTAAAATATTAAATATCTTAATTTTATTTAATAGTACAAGTATTACATTTAGGAATTTCTTTTAATATTAATAATAAGGCACAAGAGATTAGGATTAGGATATGTATAAAATAGGATTTATGATTTGAAAAAGGATGAATTGAAACAGCGTAATTGCGCCCTCTAGTGGACAAACACAGCGTTTACAGCCGCCTAGTGAAATCTCTCGGCCTTTCATCAGTCACATTCTCATATAATATAGAAAAAATAACATAATATATGAAAAAAAATCACCTAGCAAAAAAATATTAAACAGACAAACAATTTCTTCAAAACATAAACTAAAGCAGAATTAGCTCTGAATTTAGAAAATATAGAAAAGCTGTAGCATCTATGCACATTTCAGTGGAATTTACTTCAATCATATGATTCCTCGGAGTGTTATAAACATATTAACAATTTATTTATGAATTTTCTGTGATTATAACTCATGAGTTGTGAATTTATTTTATATTTGTATATATATTTCTTATGTAAAAAAAAAAAAAAAAAAACGATTAAAACCACAGAACGTTGAACACACAAAAGTTCAATATAGTGGCTTTACTGGAAATCAGAGGTGATTGCGTGTTTATACAGAAGATAAAAAAGCTGTTATGGACACAATACGCCACTCTTTATGTGCACCAACGTGAGACAGACTCACAGTGCTTGGGCCCCGAGGTCACCACGGGTCACTGCGTCTCACATGAAGGCCCGCTGTGCATAATCCCCAAAACCTACATTGGAACCAGTATATTTTGATGAAATAAGCCTGTTCTACGTGGCAAAGGATCGTCTGAGCCCTCAACTGTCCCGGGCCGAGACACTGCCTCATGGTTCCACACAAACCATCTGAAAATTCACGCATATGTACAGTAAAAAATATTATATGAAATACAATATCAGTCAGACAAGGTGTTTATTTTTTTTTCTTTTAACATTTAATTTACTTAAGGGTTAATTCAATTATAATAAAATTATGATCTGGGGTACTTTATGTATTATTTTGATAATTAATCATTTAACTTACTATATATACTTTACTATACAGTATACACACACACACACACACACACACACACACACACACACACACACACACTTTGTTTTTGTTTTTAGACTGTATTTAATTTATTTAGGTGTTTAACCATTTCTTAAATGGTTTATTTTGAATGATTTTGTTATTTTGGGATATATTTACTGTATATTGATATTTAATTTATATAGCTGATTGGTGGATAATCATTTTATATCACTTTTTTATTTTATATTTCTTTCTTTCTGTCATTGCTGTATGTATGTGATTATTCTATTTATGAACATACCTACTATGGTTAAATATATACATACATGTGTAAAATATATAAATAAAAATGCCTATCAGATATTTTTTTAAAAATCCCAAAATGCTCCTGGAAATGATTAGTGAATCAAACTGAGTGAGTTTTATGTCGTTTTTATTTAAGAAGTTATGATCGAGTTCTAGGCGTTTGGTGCTGAGGCTGTTGTTCTCCACACGGGGGCGCTCTAACATTAAAAACCACCTTTAAACCACTCCACTGAGCCAAAAAATACGCCAAAAGAAGGTATAAAGGTAACAAGTAAAACAACAAATAAACCTATAGTAAATAAAAAAAAACCTATAGAGCTAATATAAAGGAAAATATGAGTAATTTAAGCATTAAAATCCCCAGAGAGAAGCACAACTCGTTCTGTGCTACATGCTAACTCACTGGTCAGAATTCGAATTCTGTTTGATGCAGATCTCGCGTTCTGATTGGCGCTTGAAAAACACCATGGAAACGGATCATTCCACTGAGGAAAAGAATGGGGGGGGGCATATTTAAAAGTGCGTTTTAATGATGAAAACCAACCGTTAACATTACATATTAATATATATTATTCATATTATACATTTCAATTTTAAGTTATTATTGTTGCTAGTCACTGAGGCGCTATTACCTTAATATTAGAACTAAATGAACTAAATTAGATTGATAATTTATCACTAGTAAATATCACTAGCGCAGTGATGATGCTTTTAATCTCATTTTGCAAATGTTGTAATTTTAATTAAATTAAAATAAATTAAAAACTTTTCATCTTGTTTTAGGAGAAAACAACTGTAAATAATAAAACTGTAAACGTTTCTTCATCATAATCATCATAATCATTATAATCACCATCATCACCATCATCATCATCAGCAGCAGCAGCAGCAGCAGCAACAGCAGCAGCATCACTATAATCATCGTAATCATCATCATCATCACCATAAATATCATCATCATCATCATCATCATCATCATCATCATCACCATAATCATCATCATCATCACCATCATCATCATCATCATCATCATCATCATCATCACCATAATCATCATCATCATCACCATCATCACCATCAGCAGCAGCAGCAGCAGCATCACTATAATCATCATCATCATCATCATCATCACCATCATCATCATCATCATCATCATCACCATCACCATCATCAGCATCATCATCATAATCATCACCATCATCATAATCATCATCATCATCATCACCATCATCATCATAATCATCATCACCATCATCATCATCACCACCATCACCATCATCATCATCATGTCATTCGACATTTTTTGTACTTTTAATAGTAAATTATTATAGTTATTATAACTGCGCAGTGTGCGGAGGAACATGTCTCTGTGTTATATAATATATAATATATAATATATAATATATAATATATAATATGATACTCAGCATTAATAATAAAGTATGTATTTCTATCAGGAAAGAAAGCAGTGGAGTCAGAGATGCACTGCGCGTGCAAGCTTTGTTTAAAGCTACTGTATAGTCACGCATGTTTAGACTCACTGAAGAATCATTAAGCAGTACAGAAGTACAGAGGCTTCAAAATGACGTGAATCTGACACAGTGATTGATTTTTTAGAAGAGCAGAGAAAATAAAATGTCACAAATCATTTGAGTTTACTTTAGTTATTATGCTAGAGACATAGTTACAGCATGATAAACAACCCTAATCCTTACAGCTGCCCCCGACATGACCACAAAATAATAATGAACAACTAACACACTTAGGCCATTTACACACATTGTGCATATGAGTTTTGCACCCTGACTGTCTCGGCAGATACATAAAATAAAATAAAATAAAATAATAAATAAATAAAGTAAACCCTGCAGCTGGACTCCACTGCACTGGCTTGCACGCAGCTGGTGTGTGTTTTTACGCACTGCGTTTTTTTGCTCGAAAACGTGACTCAGGTTCATTATGTCACGCGAATTTCTCTATGAGATGCGTTTACTTTACTTTTTGCTAATTATTTGTGAATTAATCACACAGCAAGCACTGATCAAGCGTATAATGTGCACACGGTCTGAGTGAAATTAATGAAAGGGGAATGAAATGAATGAACAAAAAAAAATGAAAAAAAAAAAATATATTCTTTGGTCACACCAAATAAAACGCACCATATAACCATAAGATTTGAAACTAATCACTATTCACAAATTACAGGTTAAATGTTTTAGTAATAAAAAGTAATAACAGAGTAAATAACTAATCATCCTAATTACTAGGTCTAAATAAGAAACAAAACTATGCGCGTCTCTTGGACATGTTACAGTCACAAACCAAAAGGAAAAAAAATCCCAACTGCAAATATTTAAAACCCACATTTATTAAACTGTAGTTGTGTATTAATTATAGAGCGAGGATTTTTTTTTTTTTAATTAATTGTACAGAAGGAGAAAATGGGCTCAAATGAATAGCTGAACTCAAAGACGCACTCAAAAAAAGACAAACGTGAAGATTTTTAAAAGCTGAATGCTGTTATTGCAATAATTAAGCATTTGTGATCTCAGTCTCAGACTATATATGGAAATTTGAAATGTTCTAACAAGACTATCTGAGGAAGTATTAAGAAGATTCATGGAAATGTCTGTGCGTTTTGTTTGGGTTTTGCGGCTCAGACGCACTGCATCCAAAACTCCAGCAAGATTCAAAACCAGCGCCAAAGTTTTGCAGTGAATGTTTATAAGTGTGCTGGAAAATAATCCAACAATCAAACTAATGGGATTTTCTGCTTTTAGTCTACTTCACTGGTGCCTTTCTCTCTCTCTCTCTCTCTCTCTCTCTCTCTCTCTCTCCTTCCAGCGCAGCAGATAGGCTATCCAAGGAGCTTTTATTCTTTTAAAAATCTTTTATTTCTTCTTCTTTTTTTAACACCATCCCCCTCTTTACTGGTTCGTATACAGAAACGGTGTGATATATTTTTTTTAAACACACAGAACACACCAGCTCAGTGTTTGGGAGATTAAATCAGCAGCAGACGCGCAGAAACGCGCTTTGGAGGGCGCGCGGTGCGGCGAGCACAATAAACCCCCGTTGTTTAACCCCGGTGTGAAAATATGGCTGGAGAAAAACAAACAGCCGATTGTTGTATGAAATGTATTCAAGTATAAAATAATGCCCTTTGTCGGACACGAACTTGGGCAACATGGGGACACGGAGACACACACACACACACACACACACACACACACACACAAAAAGAAGTCCTTTTGTGCGCTTTTGCGCGTTGTAGCCAAAGACCCCCTTCTGGACGCGACTGTTGTTTTTTTTTTCTCTCTCTCTCTCTCTCTTCTCTTTTTTCTTTCTAATGACATTTACCGGATCAAAACATGGTGTTAATTCGATCAGAAAGCTTCACCCTTGGCAAACAATGCCCGAATGAGTCCTTCCCAAGTTGGTTAAGTTGAGCGAAATTAGGGCAAATGAATAGGGGCGCGCAGGTGATGGAGGATCAGGGGGCCAGCTGCGTTCCGTCATTCTTCTTCTTTCTCGCTCTCTTCTTTTTATTAAAATTTAGACTCAGTGCAACCATTCATTCCGCTCAATAGACATTTTCTTATAGGATAATAGGATACAAATTGAGCCGTCCAGAGGTGGTGGGTGGAAAAAAAAACCCATCATCATCACTGTGGCGCAAAAAAGGCGGTGTGCCCGGAGTGTGTGCATGCATGGGTGTGTGTGTGTGTGTGTGTCTGGAGGCTATGCCAGGCCCAAGAGCTCCCCCGCACACACCTGCCGAGGCTTGGGAGTGTAAAACACACGCTTTGCGTGAAAGATCTCCGTGTCACCGAGTCGTGTGAACACAGCGGAGGGAGGAGGAGGAGGAGGACACAGAGACAACTCCAGCATCAGAAAAAGCGTCTACTGTCCAACACGGCGGAACAGCCTATTATAGGCTTTGCTTAATTACTTCAATGACAGCAGACAGGCTTTAAAAAAAAAAAAAAAAAAAAATCCGCGTAAACTGCGCCAAAAGCGCTCGCGTCCCTAAACGCGCGCGTGCGTCGAGAGAACCAGCGATATTACAAGTTAAACAGGGTACAAGTGTCCAAACCACAGCATGTTCACTTCACAGTGCGGGTTTAGCAAGTGTTCAATCATTTTAAAGTTATATTCAGAAAGCAAAGCTCTCCTGAAATCCTCACTAATGCACTGCAGTGGTGCGCGAGGAAAAACTGAGTACCGAAGTCTGTCTTATAGTCGCTGGGTTAAAGGTGCATCTTTCTAGGAGGATAAAACTCCAGGGAACAAAAGATATAGTCTAGTATCCTTTCTTTTTGAGAGCGAACAATCTAACAACATTCAGTTTGTCATCACAGGAGAACCTTTAAACTCTACAGAGTGGGTTCCAAGTCAAATCCTTTATTTGTGACACACTCAAAGGGCACTAACCTCTTCCTTCCCTGTGGCACCATCACGTCTTTCGGGCATATAGAGCACATTTGTACTATAAAAAAGATACAAGAATTATGCACTTTAAATCACTTTTACATGTAGACTATACAACACATTACCACGCACACACTAAAGGTACAAAAGATGTACACTCGTTGGTACCATCATCATCAATGACATGGAAAGGTTAGTTTGCAGTTCAGTACTCTTTTTTCCTGCAGTTACTCAGACAAGGGGTGCCAATATTTCCCCCCCCCCTTTTCCCCCATGCACGATTTACAAGTTTTGGAGCATCCTGCATTCATGAAATCTCGCTCTCAGAAATAAAGGTACCAGCCAATGATGATGATGATGATGATGATGATGATGATGATGATGGTACTACTAAGTGTGCATGGTTTACATCTCTGGCATGTATCTATACACCATTAGAAATAATTTAGGGTAAATGACGTGTCCTTAAGGGCCACGAATGCATCTTTTAAGCTTTATTTCATTATTATTATTATTATTATTATTATTATTATTATTATTATTATTATTATTATTTAATTAAAGGTGCTCCACATGCACCAGACATTTCACTCATGGTACCACACTGTGGCACCTTCAGTTCCAAGAGTTTGCATTGCATTAGATCTTACATCAGTGTCTTAATGATGTTTCCCAAAATGCACTTTGTAGAGAGTAAGAAGTAAGGAATAGGGAGTAGGGAAGAGGGAATAGGGAATAGGGCGCCATTTTGGACACGATGGCACCAACAGCGCGCTCCGATTGAAACATTGACCAACTAAGTGCTCACGTGCTCACGCACGCGGCAATGCTCTTACTAAAAAACGGAGTCTGCTATCTAGTGCACGAGCCCACACCTATAACCCGACTGGAAAACAACCAGAAAGCGGGTTTCAGTCGCGCGCACTGACTGCGGTCTTCCTCTCCGCGCGCTCTCGGATGACGTCCCTTCAGATAATCACGTGTCCATGAGACAGCCACGTGGATTAACAAAACAGCACTTGCCCCCCTTTCCTCGAGCCCACGGTTTCAGGTCCCCCCCCCCCCCCCTCTCTCTCTCTTTCACTTTAACTGATCCTATAAGCGAGCACATTAACCAAAAAAAAAAAAACAGCTTTCTCGCCTTTAATCCCTGAGGAATCATTTGGGAGGCCATGCATGCGCACAATCCGCTTTATAAAGAGACTGCACTCACACACACACAGACACACACACACCTCAGTCTCAGTCTCACTCTCACACAGGAATCTACAGTGAAGTGCACGGCACATTTTCTGGATCACTGAGAGAAATCTGAAATAACTGCTTTTATTTGCATTTCCCAAGAAATGATGGCTTCAAAGATGAAGGACCGCAAGGTAAGATGCGCTCCAGATGCGCGCGCACGGCATTTAAACATATAAACATATAGGATCATTTTGTGCATATTTATTTAAAAAACAAACTAACAAACTAACAAACAAATCAAACTAACCAGCCAAGTGGATTTGCTTCATTAATCTATTTTGTTGCATAACACATCACTACTAAACTAATGTTGGATCTTCTTAGGGTTCTTTCAAACCCACTCATGTTCCAAGAACAAGGGTTCTGCTGGAAAGACAGCCAAAGAAGTTCCTAAAAAAAACTTTTCCCAGGAACCTTTTTGGTTTTTATAAAGTCCTTATTAGATGCGAGTTAAACTGCGCCAAATGGGTCGCGTCCCAAACCGCGCGCTAGTGTCCGAACCAGCGCGTGCATGGAGCTTACAAATGAAATACAGTACTTTGTCTTTGCTGTTTAATTCAATGCATGACGGTTGTATTGACTTGACACTTTTCAGGACAAGTTTGCACAAAATAATGTTTTTGAAAGTAAACCAGCGCGTGACCGGAAAGACCATACGCACGCGCACGCGTCCCGCTCATCCATAACGCATTTGATCAATAAAATAAAATTTAAAATATAAACTAATTCGTGAATTTTAAAGCGGAAATTTGAACATGTTAACCCATCCTGATTTCAAAATCAATGTTTTCATCTGTTCTCATCCACTCTTTTTGGGAGAATCTGTGTCTGCCGTCAATAATGAGGAGAAAATATGCACAAATGAAGGTTATCTTGGTTTAAAAGCAGCTCGTTAGGTCTGTATGTTGAGTGTGAAATGGTTCAGTATTGGCTCACTGGTAATAGCAAACTTCTATAAACCAGTTGCCACTTTCAGACCTATTTATAGATATAATATTTAATATCCTGAAGAGACAGACAAGCTCATTAACTCACTTTGTGAAAGTCACTTTTAGATATTTAGTTAAATAACACACACAGAACACATTAAGAGTTCTGCTATATGTGACAGTGGCACTTTAATAATAGTAATACGACACTGACACATTACTAAAAGAGTCATGTTATTGGTTTCCTGTGATAAGAGCTGCTTTTGCAAACTGGAAAATGTTATTAAGTGTCAATATGTAGGAGTGATTTTAGTTTAAAAAAAAAAATCAGTAAGCGCTTGGTGATCTTAATGACATAACGACATTTAAGGGTAATTTGTGATGCAGAAACTCAGAATGACACAAAGCTCTTTGTTACTGACTTAATAAACATTACACCACTGAATAAGTTGTTGTTTTTGTCTTGCTTGTCAAGCAATCCAGCAGTGTAACCCGTTACTGTTTGTTAGTGCAGCTTCTCCTGGCTACCCCACAAAAAAGAGATGAACAATCAAGCTACTTGACTTTGCAGTATTTTTCACTACGTTAACTGTTTTCCTGCAGAGAACGCCCGTCTCACACAAGGTGATCGAGAAGAGGAGGAGAGATCGCATCAACCGCTGTCTGAATGAACTCGGCAAAACCGTCCCCATGGCCCTGGCCAAACAGGTAGCGCACAATCACTGCACAATTACTGGGACAAAAAGTTCTGGAAAAAAATCCTTTGCTGCGTTTAGTGCGTTACTCTCTTTTATCATCTATCCATCCGTCTGGGAAGGAGTATAATAAATTATTACAATTAATGTATGAAAGTATGCTGGAAGTAATCAGTAGTTTGAAAATATTTAATTACCAGTGCTGACGTAATGGAATGAATATATGAAGTTAAAATTCTCTACATTTATAATATATCAGTGATGTGCATCAAAGTGAATCTAACTTTTATAGAGTCCATGTTTTTATGTATACAGTAAACGTCTACATTTTTACTTGTCCATGTCCTTAACAAGCTCTTATCTTATCTTATCTTATCTTATCACACAGAATTGTGGGAAGCTGGAGAAGGCAGAAATTTTAGAGATGACAGTACAATACCTGCGCGCTCTGCACTCAGCCGACTTTCCCCGCGGGAGAGAAAAAGGTACGTCACTGGACAAGTCCTCAAGCTCTCCATCTCTCAGCTGTACTTTATTTCGTGCTTCATCCAGGGCAACTGTGACCCAAATGGTTCCCTACATCATACTAGTAGGGCTCAGTTTGGGATCCCAAATGACTTGGTTGCTCACATTTCTTTAAAAAATATAACAGCAAATGTACATGTAATGATTCCTTACCATTATTTCAAACAGTCCTACTTCTAATACTTATAAATACTTCTAATACTTGGCTACTCACCGCCTGATACATGAGTCCAAAAGAACATCAGTTACTTAATATGCGTTCAAAAAATTTGTTCATGCAATATATTAAATATATAATATAATATAATACAATATAGTAATGTTATAGTATAATATTACATTCATGTCTTATTTATAGTATGCTCAACAATTTGTATCAATGCATTGATACAAAGGCAACAGTAGAAATTCATTGATTAATTTATATTATTGAAAATGGAGAAAAAAAACTGGTGTGTAAAAAATAATGTTTAAACTAATGTGTAAATTATTTAACAGGCTGACAAGGTGATTTGCCCTTTACTCGGATACTTTTAAAATAGTCTTTCTGTAAGTCTTCATCATTCGCTAACTACCAGTAAGCCTAGAGTCTGAACAAACTTATCATATATATCGATTTTAGGATACTAAATTGAATTGCAATGTATCGTAATGTACTGGAATATTAAAATCGTATCCTATGGATATGTGTGGAAGCCTGAGGATTAAACCAGTAGTATGTGCATCACTTTGGCCAACATTTTTAAAGCACAATTAAGTAAACAGAATTTACTGGCAAAAGTAATACAAAATGTATTAATATATATATTTGTAAAAGTTTTTAAAGTTTAGGAATTGTGATTTTTAAAAGGATTTATATTAGGCAATGAAATCATTCAGAACGGCATCTACATTTTTTGCCTCATGATAATACAAACATGACAGCCATACACTCTTGGAAAAAAGGGGGTTTGTCAGAGGTTCTCTGGATGGTTAACAGTTCTAGCTTTAAAAAGGGGTTTGACTTGGAACGTTTTCTAAAAGAGAAACCCCCCGTTGTTGGCTTGTAGAATTTTTAAATGTTCTCCCAGAGCATCTAGCAATTAACTGCTTTCACCAATCAATTAAATTGCTGTTAATTTGTTGTAATTGTGCCTGCAGGAGAGCTCCTGAGCGAGTTCGCCAACTACTTCCACTATGGCTACCACGAGTGCATGAAGAACCTGGTGCACTACCTGACCACGGTGGAGCGCACAGAGACCAAAGACAACAAGTATGCTCGCATCCTGGCCTTCCTGCAGTCCAAGGTGGTTTCAGAGCCCGTGTTCGGCTCACGCTACGAGTCTGCGTTTACCTCACCCGAGCCTGTAGACTTCCTGTGTCAGCTACGCTCTCCGCCAGAGTGCCATCAGAACCCGAGCGAGCCCGTCTTCCAGCAAAGCCACAGCGGGCATTTATCCTGGCACGGCTCGACGCTCGCCTACCCGCAGCAGCACGGACTGGACCATCACCATTACATGAACTTCATGAGCCACTCACACAGCTTGCACACGACGCCACACGTCGCACTGTAGATTGGTTGTTTGTTGTATTCGTGTTTAATTTATATGTGCACATTTCAAATGAAAATCTAGATATTCAAATTTAATAAACATGTTTTTAAAAAAATAAAAAAAATCTCTGGGATGACTTCGTTTGAGCAGCAAAATTTCATTGCACTTCTGATTTTGTGTTGCACAATAAAGCATAAGTGTTTTTAAGAATAAATCGTAGCACATCACAGTAGGCGAATTGAACTGCGGTGTTTAATTTTGATGCCAATTCGATTTCTGTAACAGATCCTCTGGTATGTTTTAACCAATCACATACACTTCTGTAAATTATTTAGCTAAAAGTAGCTCATCGGCCCAAAACCTATAGCTATAGTGCGAGAGACTTTAGCTCAGAAGGGGGAGCGTTTCCCAGAAGTTTGAAGATTTTTCATTTTATTTCACCTCTCTGATCTGATTAGCGAAAACAGAATGAACTGAACAAATAATTTCCTCAAGTAAAAGTGCAGTTATTCATCTAAATAAATCTTCTGGTAAAAGCTGAAATACAGCTTCAACTTCTTCACTCAAGTTAAAGTAGAAAAGTATAAACTCATAAATTTACTATTTACAATTTACTAAGTACTAAGTACAAAACCAAAAGTACACAAAAGATTCACAAAAGATGGTTTTGTAGTTTCTGTTGGTAACTGAGTGTCTCTTTCACAAGGGAACCAAAGAATGTGTGAAAACATTAGCTAAGACAAACTAACAACAACTTTCAGATGCTAGTGTGATAATAACTCCTGACAAAACGAACTAGCTGAGTGCTAAAAGCTAGCTGTTACAATTGATAAATACAATGTGAACGTAGCAAAAAAAAAGTCAGCTTATGACTTATGAAACTTTAGTGTGTGGAAAGTAAAAGTCAAAAGTAAAATACAGATACAAAACCTGTGTTACTTCCTCCCTTGGGTGCTAACTACACCGTCTAGTCAGTCACCAGATTTGCACAATGCTAAACTGGCGACTAAAAGCTTCCCTTTCTTGTTAGCTACATTAGCCTTCTCACTCCATCAGCCCTCAGGATTCTGCAGATCAGTTTGTTGGTCTAAGACTCATTGATTGACAATAAGCTTCTTTCCTAGAGCATTCAGGCAAATACAATGTCCTTCCCCCTTCCAATGACTTGGACTCTTCCACCTATATTTAAATATAATGCAAACAACAAACTGGATCAGTCAATAATGGTGGGGGTTATTAGCAAGCAAGTTAAGCTCCTTCCAAATACACACATATAATTATTTCCCCATACCGTCACTCATAGGTTTGCAACCTTTGACTCCATTTTGAAGTTCATGATATTTTGAGTAGAAACTGTGAAACTAGTGTTTTTGTATTAACTGCTTTAGAAATCCTTTAAATCAAAAAGGATCCTTCATTACATTCAGGACATTCAGGGCATCATTTATTACTTCTTTAGCATTTAGCATTGGCTATTTTTTTTTTTTTTTTAGTTTTACTGAGGATGATACTAAACTAGCAGCAGCTAATTTTCTGGTGATGAACATATCTGAATAACACAGCTAGACTAAAGCTAACTAGCATGTTAACCCTAGTGGATCGGGATTAAATGGTTTTCAAGCTAGCTAGATAAACTGTGAAGTCAAGCTACACTAGCTAAAACTAACCATAATATGCCTTCTGATAACATACGAGCACGAATATGATGGTTATCTACATGGGAAGTGATTTGTTTTAGCTACAGTTGTAAACAACTCTTCGGTTTGTCTGGCATGTTTGTCGAAAGTTTAATGGGGCTTCAGATTTGGGCCAAATAATAAGCTGTGTGAAAATGATGCTAAAAATAATGCTAAATGTGTCACTGCTGCTTTGCTATTATTCTCATTTTATCCACTAAGCAAGATATTTTGATATGTCATTTACTGTGAAACTATAAAGTGATGTTTCTGTTGCCATACAGATCACTCCTGTCTAAGTTCCTGTATTTCTTGCCTGTATTTAGGCAAATGAGGCTGCGCTATTCTCCACTGTGCTCGGGATTAGGGGTGGAAAAGCCGTGAGTCAGGCCACCGGGGTGAAGAAAGGCCCCGACACTTCGGACATATTTGCATATAATTTAACCAAGCTGCGGTGAGGCGTGACGCTGATTGTTTCTGAGATGTCGCCGGCTCGGCCTCTTCCTTTCTCACTGGATGGAGCGAAAACCTCTCACGCCTCCACAATGCAGGACAGAATGGACTCTGCCACGCCCTTCTCCTCCCTCTGTCTCGGCCCGGTTTAAAACCCTGACCAGCCCAAACATCGAACGTTTACACATGGTGTGTGTCTGAGGGTGTGTGAGTGTGTGTGTGTGTGTGTGTGTGTGTGTGTGAGGCTACACAGAGGAACTGAAAACTCACAACCTGAACACGGTGTGTTAGTCCTGAATGGTACTTTCATTAAAGTAGTGATGTGAGTGTATTACATTTGTGGGGAGAGAGAGAGAGAGAGAGAGAGAGAAATATACAGAAAGTGGGAGACAAGGAGGGAGTAAGAAAGACAGAAAGAAAGAAAGAAAGAAAGAAAGAAAGAAAGAAGGACAAAGAAGTGACAGAAAGAAAGAAAGAAAGAAAGAAAGAAAGAAACAAACAAACAAACAAACAAACAAACAAAGGACAACAAAGAAGTAACAGAGAGAAAGAAAGAAAGTCTACATGAGTGAGAGAAAGAAATACAAAAGAAGGGTGGAAGAAAAAAGAAGGACAAAAAGGAGTGTGAAAGAAGGAAAGAAAGAAAAAAAAAGAAAGGAGATTATGCGATGAAGATCCTCTAATGATAGACCTGTGAGTAAAGAAAATACCTACAAGAACGAAACCTACTACTGCTTCCATCATGAATCAGCGTGATCCAGAAATCAGCTCATGCAGAAAACACAAACATTCTTCAAAGTGAGTTTGCGGTAATAACGATCGTTTTGTTTACGTTTTGCCGTTGCCACTAACGTATTTGTAGCTGTTCTGTGTTGTAGCTGTCCTGTCATCTTGTTGGTGGATTTTAGGCGAGTGTTACAGCAGCACTCACACTGAGATTTTAATCAAAAACTTCTCACACTGACAGAACTTTAGTTGTAATGGCACTAAATCAGCCGCCGATAATCTCAATTCGTAGCCAAAGAATTCTTTTATGATGTGTGATTTTTGAAAATCGTACAGTGTAAAGCCGGCTTAAGACGAGGTGGACGGGGGGTTGTCCGGTTGTCCCATTCAGCCGTGGGGTGAAGGGGGACCTCAGACCCCTTGAGCTTCATCCTTGAGTGGCTCTGAAGGAAAATAATCAGGCGTATGAAATCAAAGCTACTGAGGAGAGAGCGACTGAACCGAAACTGGAAAGCCAACCATCTAAACACACATACACACACAACATTCTTCGACTCAACATGCACAATATGGTCGCATCAAAAATCACTACCCCCTGCATTCCAGGCTGCCTACGTAGGCATTAGAACATTTTTGAGGAACATTTCCCAATCCTGAGAAAAGGTCTGTCCATCCTTCGCTTGGGCAAAGAAGCCGAAACTGATCCCATAATTCTGTTCACCAGTGTAAGTATATGGTGTCCATTATGACTGAGGTGTTTACTGAGGAATTTAAAGAAGAGAGAGAGTGAAATTACAAAGAGGGCATGCAGTTGGAAAACCCCATAATGCCATGAAAGGCGTGCGCTGTGAAAGAGCGCTGACAAACCAATATTGGTTTAAATCCCAGTTCTATGGCTCTATGAATAATAACTAATGGCACCCTGCCAGGGAGTCGGCACATTGTCATGGAAAATGTTGAACTGCTACAGAGAGCCGCCGGGAAAATGGTGGAAAATCTTCAGAAACGAGATCTTGACAAATTTGTCGGGAAAAGGAGCAAGGCATTAACTTTACTCTGCATTACTACCAGATGAACTCAACAGATGCCATAAACTCAGGACCTTGAGTCGAACCAAACCCTTGTTACACGGGGACTTGTATCCTCCACATAAACAGACTGTGTGTAATCAGTGATATGGTGAAGTTTTCTGTGAGGAGATGCTTATTTATTAACATTTCTGGAAGGAGTCTCCAGTGTCAGGGGAGTTCACACTTTGCGGTTTCTCAGTAACATGACAAGCTGCATTTTTTTTTGTCATATGAAGTTCAAGAAAGAGAAAAAAAGGAGAGGCTGGTGCTCCTATTACAAAGGTGATGATGAGAACGAACTTGTTTGAAATTCTATGACATTAAATGTAACTATAAACAAACAAAAAGTACATTGCTTAATAAATAAAAAAATAATAATCATTGGCAAATTGCTGTTGTCGGAAAACGTTATTGGAAATAATCAATTTCAGCTTCAGGGTGGAAACAGTAACTCTGCTCCATCACACCATTCCATTGTTGATTATTTTCCTAGGATAGCATGACACGGTGTTTTATTCCTTATGATTTGGGATTTGAATGTGACTGAGATGCTGCATGCTGGTATGGTCATTCCAGTAAATCTACTTTGACCTAAATTAAGTATTATGTGTGTGTGTGTGTGTGTGTGTGTGTGTGTGTGTGTGTGTTGAACTGTGTGAATTCTCCTACAACCCTTCCCTTCCTCCCTCTTAACCCCCCCTCCCCACTACAGCAAAGCCGAGACTTGGCAGCCGAATGCAGGGAAGCAACAGTTTCTCATCACACACCCAGGGGCAGTAATCTTAAGACCTTGGCACCAGGCATGGCTGAAGAAAGGACGGCACTGTGAGAGAACTCATCCTTCTGTCTCTCTCTCTCTCTCTCTCACACACACACACACACACACACACATGCCATGATTAAACAAAGAACAGCAGTGACAGAGAAACGAGAAACGATCACAAACATTCACAAATGTGACAAAATCAGAGCAAGAAAGAGAGAGAGAGAGAGAGAGAGACAGGTGGCAAAAATATGCACCTAAGGGAGATAGAAACAACTCAAAGAAAGATGATTAAAGACCAAACACACAATCACTCACTTCTGCTTAACACTATTAAGTATCATTAACAAATGTCTTCTCTCATCTGTCTGTATTGGTGTCACGTGGTAAATGTCTTAAGAGATATCAGCTCACACTAACTTCGACAGAATTACCATATTCTCTAGAATATAAGCTCCATGTTTTGTCCTTCAATAAAATGCTTGTACAATGAAGTTGTACAGTATATTGCCTTATTTTATTGCATGTATGAGAGAGAGATTCATCTGTTAAAAATATAACATATAATATCTCGAAAATAGTCATTTCTGCAGTGTTATTAAAGCTTATATTATTTGTGAATGCAGATACCAGAACAAAAATAATTAATAAATATCTATTGTCATATTCGACATGACCCCAAAACCACACTACTTCATTTTTGTGCTTTCTATATGCAGTCCTTTTTTGACACATACCACATTAATGCTCTTGACAGAAATAATGAAACCATCCAGGCTCGGTGTAACGTCCAGCTCGGTGTTACGTCCAGTCCAGACTCGGCTGCACCACACCACCAGAGGGCTCTCTCACCAGAATTTTGAACCTCATCTTTCTTTGTCATGTCAATTTCCTGTTTAATCACTACATAAATCACTACATAATGGACACTTTAACACTTTTTTGAAGTCTTACAGTTTGCCTAGTCTTTCTTGCGAGTTCTGAGCCTTGTTTTTTCTGGATAGCTACACTATGTTTTTGACCTTTTGCCCTGCCTCGTTTTGCCTTTGCCTTGCCCCTTTGTTTTGATGTTGTGTCTGCCTTTTGGTATTTTTGATCTTGGCCTGTTCTCTTGTTGTTGGATAATGTGCACATGTGTCTCTGCATTTCAGCATTCATTCACTCATTCACTCATTCATTCGCCTTCAGTAAGCGTTTTATTCTGGTCAGGGTTGTAGTGGATTCGGAGTCCTTCTGGGGAACACTGGAACACACCCTGGAAGGGATGCTTGTCCATCTCAGAGCACTATGTGCACACACACACACACACACACACACACACACTCATTCATACCTAGGGGTAATTTAGAGTCAATCCACCTACTGGCATGTTGTGATAGGAAACCGGAGAACCCAGAGGGAACCTGCGCAGACACAAAGAGAACATACGAAACAAACAAACAGACAATAAATAACTGGAGCTTAGGATCGAACCCTGGAGCTGTGAGCTACTCGCCACACCACTGTGACACCTGTCATTTAGAGTGAATATAAAAAAATACTTAAAAAGATAAATGCTGCAAAAATGGAGGTGTTAAAAAAGTATTTTCAAACACATCTGTATTAGTGTAGACAATTTGGATCCTGGCATTTGGTTATTATTTGAAACATTATTTAGTTTGGTGAAATATTCACCATGGAGCACTTACTAACTCTATTAAATTTATGTACAAACAAAACTTAACGGTTTTTGCACAAAGTAGATGTGGCACGAAACGTTGCCCTCTAATATCCCTCTAATATGATATTGTGGAAATATCATGAATATAGTTAAAATTATGTAGTGTTTCTAATTATAGGGCTTCTATAAAACAAATATAGGATTATTTCTACACTGTTTTACTCATTTCAAGCTGGAAATAGCCTTATTTTATGTCTAGAATTTGGTTTAATCTTAAGTTTGATTTATTATGATATTTAAATAGAAAATACTACATAAATTTGAACATATTCAAGATATTTTCAGTAAGTTAAATTTCACCATAAGTTTAATATTCCAAAAGATAATAATTAATTTCTGCTTTTTGTTATTTTTGCCAATGTCTGAGGCATTATTTTTACCTTTCAATTTAACCTCAAAAAAAATTTAACCTCTCAATTTAACAAAAAAAAACTTTTAATTTCAGCTTAAAATACGAAGTGTGAATTTTTATTTTAGCTTTACATTTTTGTACTCTTACTTTTAGTGTTTGTTAACGATAATAACCTTGATCCTTCGACTTAAGAGCCAAAGATGAGCGTTAGATGTGTGTGCGCGTGTGTGTGTGTGTGTGTGTGTGTGTGTGTGTGTGTGTGTGTATGCTGTGGGAATCAATTAAAGAAGCAACAGTTTCCCTCTCACACACTCCCACTGCGGGAATCAGAGGTGTTGGCACTGACACATGAGCCAGACCTTCTGTGAACTTGGCTGCTGTAAAGCCTATTAAGAGTCACTAATCTGAGAGCTGGCGACGACGGGCTACCTCAGCCTGGTTGGCACTCTTTCTCCTTCTCTCTATCGCTTTCTCTCTCTCTGCCAGGGCCACGCCACAGATTATGTAAATCTAGCTGCACCCCCCTCCAGCTCCCCGTTCCTTTTAGGCCTCATCCCAGCTCCAAGAAAAATGAATGAAGAGATAAAAGAGGGTGATAAAGAAGGAAGAAAACAACAAGAGAGAGAGCAGAGAGAGAAAAGTGAAAGACAAAAGAGGTCGAAGGAAAAGCCGGGGGTTAAAGCGAGAGAGAGAGAGAGAGGAGTAAACGGTAAACAAATAAATAAATGATTGGTGGATGATGGGCGTTAACGGCAGAGAGGGTTCTTGTGAGAGAGACAGTGGAGGAAAGAAAGACAGGTTATATAGATAGAAATATGAAGACACATAGATGGAAAGATGGATAAAGGTAGATAGAAAGACTGACAGACATTGATAAACAGATTGAAGGACAGACAGAAAGATGGATAAATAGACTGACAGACAGATTGACAGACAGATAGGCAGATATAGATAGATAGATAGATAGATAGATAGATAGATAGATAGATAGATAGATAGATAGTTAGATAGATAGATAGAAAGGTGGACAGAAAGATAGATGAACCATAAGACAGACAGACAGAGATAAACAGAAAGACTGACTGACAGATAGAAAGGTGGACAGAAAGAGATGGATGAACAGAAAGATGGGTAATCCATAAGACAGCTACACAGATAGATGAATACATAGGTATATGTCAGTATGACAGACAGATAGAAAGATGGATTAAAAGATAGATAGATAGACTGAAAGACAGATAAACAGACAGACAGACAGACAGATAGATAGATAGATAGATAGATAGATAGATAGATAGATAGATAGACAGATAAAAGTGGACAGAAAGTCAAACAGATAAACAGAAAGCTGGATAAAGAGATAGACAGGCAGATTTACAGAGAGATAGATTATATTTACATTTACGTTTATTTACGTTTACGGTCACGGACTACGAACACCATCAGGCCAAAAACTCTGTTGGAGAGGTAATATAGTAACAAGTGCTCAGACAGTACAATGTTTTTTTTTAAAAATAAACTGCTACTTTAAGTACTTTATGAAGAGGTAAGTCTTTAGACGTTGTTTGAAGACTGCCAGTGACTCAGCTATTCGGACCACCGAGGTGCCAGAACAGA
>CM074943.1:12281529-12299896 GCA_037576815.1 Pangasius larnaudii | reverse complement strand
AGGGCTCTGTGTGTGTGTGTGTGTGTGTGTGTGTGTGTGTGTGTGTGTGTGTGTGTGTGTGTGTGTGTGTGTGTGAGTGACTCTGGGTGTGTGCATTTTTAGTGTTCTGTGAGGACCAAATGTCCCCATAATGACAGGAATACATGACTGTGTGTGTGTGTATTTCTAGCGCTTTGTGAGGACCAAATGTCCCCATAAGTATTGGAATACATGACAGTGTGTGTGTGTGTGTGTGTGTGTGTGTGTGTGTGTGTGTGTGTGTGTGTGTGTGTGTGTGTGAATGTCCAGCTCCCTACAGCTGCAGGCTGCGGATTAATCGTCATCCGCACTGCCACTTTTACACAAGTCGCTCTTTTTGAACAAAAGTCATAGATGCTATTAATGAGATGGTAATCCCAGGCCAGTTTCCCCCGATGGCCGCTGCTCCTCTCCGTCCCCATGAATAAAAATTAAAGCCCTGAATGGCTGGAGAGACAGAGAGAGAGAGGGAGAGAGAGAGAGAGAGAGAGAAGAGGAGGGAAAAAACAAAAAATATTATTCTTCATGGATCATGGTGGGCTTATGGAGTCTCAGGTTCCCACAAGAAGATCTGACACAGTTCCATCCTCTTTCTCTCTCTCTCTCTCTCTCTCTCTCTGTATCATAGTGCATCTCGCAGCATGGGGATGTTGCTTGTTTAAGAAATAAGCGTTGTTAGGAGAAGAGAAGCAAGGGAAAAGAAGGAAAGCCGATCCGTATGCAGCCTTCATTAAACCCTGTTTTAAATGTGTATATGTATATACACACTAACTGACCACTTTATTAGGAACACCTGTACACTTGAACATTCATACAATTATCCAATCAGCTGTGCAGTGCATAAAACCATGCAGATACAGGTGAAGAGCTTCAGTTGATGTTCACATCAAACATCAGAATGGGGGAAAAATGTGATCTCAGTGACTCTGGCATGTTTGGTGGTGCCAGATGGGCTGGTTTGAGTAATTTAGAAACAGTTGATCTCGTGTTTTTTTCACACACAAGAGACTCTAGAGTTTACACAGAATGGAGCGAAAAACAGAAACCATGCACTGAGCAGCAGTTTTGCAGGCAGAAATGCTTTGTTGATAAGGGAGGTCAGATGAGAATGGACAGACTGGTTCACGCTGACAGGAAGGCTACTATAACTCCAATAAGCACTCTTTACAACCGTGGTGAGCAGAAAAGTATCTCAGAACACATAACACATCGAACCTTGAGGAGGATGGGCTACAACAGCGGAAGACCACATCGAGTTCCACTCCTGGCAGCCAAGAACAGAAAGCTGAGGCTACAGTGGACACACGATCACCCATCCTACACAGCGGAAGAGTGGGAAAATGTCCCTAACTAGGAATCTAAAAGGGGAACATTAGGTATTTAGGAACATTAGACACATCTTGGATGAGATGCCGGTCCATCACAGTGCACCATGCACACACTCATTCAAACACTCATTTACACCTAGGGACAATGTCACACTTTTTATGTTTATAGCTGCAGTTAATGTTGTTAAACGTCTGCAAGGAAAGTTGGCTCATATTATATACATTACAGTGGATATAAACAGTCATTCGCTCACTAGCGTCTCTCCTCCGTCCTGAGACTCTCTGGTGTTAGAAAACATATGTAGGACACTGGAGACTCCTTCCATAAATGTTAAATAAACATCTTCTCACACAAAGCTTCACCATATCAATGATTATCAACGATTACACATGTTTTTCCATGTATATGGAGATGATTTGCAGGAGTGTCTAATAATGTGTGAATTTTTACAGTTTATATAGAGTTTGACCACTTTGGGACTAGCATGTGTAGTCTAGCATATAGCATTAATTCTGACTTGTGAGTTTAATTGTGGCTCTCTCCCTACTTTCTGTCCAGTCTTCATCGTTCATGGTTTGACTGCTTGACCGCTTCGGATAAAAGCGCCCTCCCTAATGAATAAATGTAAATTCTGTTGACCAAACGTGTCAAAAATTCACGGTGACGGAAGAGAGTGCCACACAGGAACTGGTGACACCGGGATCAGCCTGCTTTAGCATGGCAATGATTTAGCATTGATTAGCGAGAGAGGGAGGGAGAGAGGGAGAGTCCTGAACCGTTCTAAAGTTTCCTTTCTCTCCATTCAGTCGGTCCCTCGGTGCCCAGGCTTTTTCTGTTGGTATTACAAAATCCCCATTCACTCTAACCCTTGTCACCTGTCAACTAAGCCTGGCTGGTTTTCTAGGTCTTTATCCTCGACACACACAAGGAAAAAAAGTGAGAAGCTAAGCTTATACCCAGCCTCCCACTATCAATGCCCACAAACCACACACACACACACACACACACACACACACATACAAACAGTGAAACCACATGTCTAGGAGCTGTTACTCTTGCAGATTAAAATTCATTACCCTGTTCTTTTTTCAGAAACGTTTACATTGCGTTGGTTATTGTGGCCCATTCACTGGACGGATGGGGGAGTTCTCATTCTCCGGACTCGCCCGCGGGTGGCCGGGGTCTAATCCGCAAATCCGAGCTTGTAAACTCGACTATTCCGCAAAAACAACCCGACCGTACCAGAGAATAAAAACATACGGATGTTTATTCCGTTTGAATAATAAAAAGTATGCTAAGTTAACCAATTTCATAAACCAAGTTCTTAGGAAACATACACAAAGCTAAAAACCTAGCTGAAACGGCAAGAGACAGACTATCTATACTTCTTTTCATAATATTCAGCCTGCCAGTAAATCGTAGGTGATTTAGCTCTCATACTCCTTAATGTGAGGTTTGTTTTAATAAGACTGTTGCTGAATAAACAAAATATGCATTTAATTTGCAAAATTACTGTTTTGGACCAAATTACAATATGAAAATTGTTCTCACATGAAATTTACAAGCGTTCATAAGAAAAAATCAGTACCTCTTTAATATACATATTATATTATATAATATATATATTATATAATATGTAAAAGGGAATTATTTGTGCAATGCTTTATGATATTTTCAAAATCTCTAAAAAATGTATTAAAAGCATTAAATATGAAGGTGACAAAACATTTTAACAGTGTTAAAGTGGCACAAAGTGGCTTAGTACCAAATATTTGTCAAACAGAAAAACAATCTGTGGCCGATTTCTAAGTTATTTAAATTTCAAAACTTTTAATTTTCTAATGTAGTTCATTTAAGCTTCTGTTTTTTTTTATATCACAGTAACTAATGAAAGCTACACGAAACTAAACTTCTGTTTAACCAGAATAAAATGCTATCACTGTAACTTCAATTAAGTAATTTAAATTGTAAGAAAAAATTAATTAATATAAAAACTGTACTATAGATTAATCCAAAACAATTGCAAGAAATGAAAATTAATATCCAAACTACTTTCAGTTATTTTTTTATGGTTTAATAAATATAATTACGAGTAAAAAATTTTGAATAGCTCTGTATGCTGAATTTAAAAACAAAAATTACACCATTTTAATCCCAGTGCTTTCTCCTATTCTTTGAAAAAACTGATAACAAAAGTAGCAAAACATGGGAAATAATAAAAACATAGCTAAGCTCCAAAAATAATCAAAAATTAAAAAAAGACAAAACAATATAATTTGCTTTTAGTTAATAATTATTATCCAGTAATACATTATATAAAACTGTGACATAGCTGTACGAAACTAAAATCTATCTATTGATCCAAACAGTTATTACAGCATATATTTCATTCAAATGCTAGTGATATTGAAAATATTTGTACGACTTTCTGCAGAATAATAGAAAGTTGGTTGAGAAATTTTACGACATTTGAATGGCGATATTTTTTCCTACTAATAAAATACCTTGTTAGAGGACTGTGTGAGAGCGGTGACCAACAAAAACTTCTCCTACACATTTCCGAAAGGTTGCAGCGCAAAGTCTGTCCACCAGCTGTTCAAACTCGTTGTCGGAAATCTCTAGTCCAAACCTGCAGAGAGGGTTCTAGGGGTCAGCGGAAGGTCAGCGAGCTGGTCGGATAAGCAGGCCATCAGCATGCGCTGTTCATTGACCCTTTAGGTCAAGAGGTCGAATTGCCCCTTCAGCCAAGAGCTGGACACACACTGACCAAATCTTTCAACCACATACCTCTCAATCGCAGGATTAAACTCTCTCTCTATTACTCACACACACACACACTCACTTACAATCTGCAACCTTCACTCGGTCCAGGAACCACAGAGAATGACCGATTGATTTATCAAACGTTATGAATAACCTGTGTGTGTATATTTGAGCTCTAATAGACTGACTGAGAGTGTGTAAAGAAATCAGGTGTGTAACATATTAATCACCAAACCCGTCAGCAAGAATAGAACTTTTCGTTCAAAGGCTATCCACTTATACACCTGTATAAGCACTGATAATCTATTCATGAGATAAATTACTTGAGATTTTTTATAAACTGGCCCTGTACTGAGGGAAAAGCAGGAACGCTACATACACAGGTGTAGCTGAAGCTGTTAGAGCACTGTCGCTAGGCTATTGGCACATATACACACAATATATGGGCATAACCTGGCAAATAACTGCAGGCTAATCAGGTTTTCGCTAACACGATACTGTTAATGGGCAATGTAAAAGTACAGTGATCATGGAAACTATACAAAACTGTCAAGAATATCAACTTTTACCTCAGATGTGTAGATAAAATACTAAGAAAAGACTCCATATGATTAGTATCACACTGTAATTACACCTAGCGTTGACTGCTAACAAGACTTCCAGAGTTCCTCTATAATAATAATAATAATAATAATAACACATGATGCACTGTGATCATACCCAACTTCTTTCATATGAATGAAAGTTCTTGACTATTAATGACTTTTGACTGCAAGCTAATCACATTTCAGCTAGCATAAATCTGTTTATGGGGAAGGTTAAAGAAGAGTGATCGTGAACCTTAAACAAAACTGTTGAGAATATCAACATTTACCTCAGATGTGTTTATAAAATACCAAGAAAAGATTGTTTATGAAAATTATTACACTGTAATTGCACTTAACATTAACTAGAATCTGTGGAAATTTCTTGTAAACTGGTCAAGTCTTTATATTGTGTGTTATGTATGTTTTCTGAGATTTCTTTTCAAATGGATATATGATTATATCATCCCGCTTTTTTCCTCAGTTGTAACACATTCGTGAAGCTTTGGTCTCCTTAACACACTATTACAGTACAGCGATGAATGTATACTCTGACACTGTTTTGAAGCATAATTCCAAAGTTATGTACACAGGTATTTATTTAAGAACGATTTCAGTTTCCTCAAACTAAAATGGTGATTTCTGTGTAAATATCTTTTTATGTACAGAACATTTTTGTCTGTTCATTTTATAATATATGTTGTCATGTAAGTATATGAACTGAGTATACTGAAATAAACTTCTCATACCTACTCAAACATTACTATTGAAATCTTTTCAGTGCTTCTTATTGTTATGAATACAATACAATACAATTTTTCAAGGTAATGATTGTTCATGTGCTACGAAAGTGTTAAGTAGATTCAAACAAAGTGTCAGGAGTTCATAATAAATCCATAAATGGCATTTTGCGATCATATGCAACTTCATATATATAAATGGAATTAAACGACTTCATATATAGGAATGAAATATAACAAATTGAACTTTTAAGCATGTTTTTTCTCCACAATTTTATTTGTTTTCAAGAAATACATAATAGGCGTCGTGTTCTTTTTGTCAATGGTT
Source organism: Pangasius larnaudii (assembly GCA_037576815.1). Taxonomy (NCBI): domain Eukaryota; kingdom Metazoa; phylum Chordata; class Actinopteri; order Siluriformes; family Pangasiidae; genus Pangasius; species Pangasius larnaudii. Next base: position 12,294,134 of record CM074943.1, on the reverse strand, counting down.
ATAACCAGCTGTTATATGCTGGCGTAGTGAATTATTTTATTATTCAGTCAGGTTAAATAAATCTGAGCGTAAGTGGGTTGCTCTTGGATTCAAATGAATTTTTGGATAAAATTGTGTAGTAAAAAAATACATATTTGACAGCATTTTATATATTAAATATATTTTAAACCACTCATTCTCATGTGAAGCTTTTAAAAAATTATAAGAAGTCAAGTACATCAAGCACATTGTGTGAACCTCATCAAATAAAGTGTTAGAAAGAAATGTGAAAGGGTGAGATAAAGAGACGAAGAAAAAGAGAAACGAACAGAATGAGACAAAGACGTATAGAGCGAAATGTAGAGTGCCCACTTTATACGAGTGCACTGAACTTCTACTAAATAATGATTCCCCTACTGAGCTTGTCGATGTCCCTGCACACACACACACACACACACACACACACACACACACACACACAAAATTAAATGATCAGGTGGTCCCCACTTGTCTTTACTATTAAAGAGTGAATTCACTTTAGGAACAGAAGCTCTTCGGGCTCTTCAGGCTCTTCAGGCTCTTCACACACACAGTGCAGAGAGTCATGAGGCTTTAATGAGCAACTGCTTTAACCTCAGAGCTTCACACACACACACACACACACACACACACACACACACTGAAGGTTTAATTAAAGAACTGAGGGGTCTCAGCAGAATCTGACCTTTGACCTCTCATGCAATAGAGAGGTGCTGAGGAGCTACAGCACCTTTAAACACTTCTGAAACGTGTTAATGAACCTTTCTATAGACACAAAAGGGTGATGGACATGGAAAGAAAAATAGAAATAGAGAAAGAGAACAAGATGATAACTCTAATAATAATATAATTATAATTTTATATATATACATATATATATATATTACAGCCATTTTCAACAAAGTACCTCCATTTTCAGGGGCTCAAAGGTATTTGGACAAAGTGACATAACTGAAGCCACACATGCCCATGCCATAACTCTGCCTCCACCATGTTTGACACATGAAAATGGAGGTACTTTGCTAAAAATGGCTGTAATTCCTAAATGGTAAATGCCATATTTTTGTGGAACCTCTTAAAATATAGCTGAAAGTCTACACTTTCGATCACATCCTGATTGTTTTATTTCAAAACAATTGTGGTGGTGTATAAAGGCAAAATATATATATTTATACACCATTATATATCAACAAAAACATTATATATCAACAAAAACTTTTGAATGGAATTTTAATAGTATTTTCTGGCATGAGACTGTTGTAAAATAACTGACACCCTCTAACAATAATTAAGGGTACTAATAATTTTGAAACCAGTCTTCTGCAGCAAAATTATATTTAAAAAGATATGGTGGTAAAATAAAACTATAAGGTGTCTATATATATTTAAGCCTATATATATACATATATAATTTTTATCAAGGGTGCTAATGTGTATGTGTGTGTTACAGGTACGTCACTTTAAGACAGAGGATAATGCTTTTAAAAGAGGAAAAAATCTGAGAAAATGGTCAATTGGAGATCATCTTAACAATCAACTTATCATGTCTTAAATGGCTTTTTATGTCATTTTCTTTTAAAAAATTGGAATACAGCCAATACTATAATACTGAAAATCATGAGATTATCATACCATCGATTTATCATCCTATTCTAGCCCGTGTCTGAATAAAGTGACTTTACGAGGCTGATGTGTTACAGAATCACACACCAGGTTCCAGCAACCGTTGCTACAGCGACTCATCCCGCTCCTGGAGACGGTGGACTGTGTTTGCCCATGGGGTTTTTTTTTGCCATCCCCAAATCCCTTAAGCTGTGGACATCCTGCATAAAGCGTGAATCGGGCGTTTATGAGATGTGTGTGCACCCGCTGACCCGGGGCACAGGAGGACTATGGGATGTAAGCCTGTTACAGCTTGAGTCAGTTTGAGTACAAGAGTCGGGAGCCCGAGGTCTCCACGGTCGTGTGTCATTTGTTGGCAGGAAGGGAGCTTCATGAAGTGAGAAAGATTTCTGTCTGTTTGTTTGGTCAGTGATGTGGAAGTGAAGGTTCATGCTGATATGGTGCCACCTACAGCATGTTACTACAGTCTATACAGCACTGCATTATACTGTATTATACCAGAGCACTGCTGAGTTCTTGATTCTGATTGGTTTTCTATAAAAGCGCCTTTGACAGTAGTTCCATCTCTTATTCAAATCACAGGTTTATATTAATGTGCTCCTTCTAATACGGTATCATTTCTACGATAACAGCTAGACTTATCAATTCACATAATCGAAGACTAATAATAAGCATCACACTTTTCAATTTAATTGCACAGATCACATTGCGACTTTGTTTAGTAGAGTTTCTGTCTTGCCTTGATTTTTTTACCTAATAAATACTTTTACTTTATTTCAGGAATACATTAGTGTAAGTACTCAATAACAGTGTAGAATACTATATAAGTAGGGGAACTGAGAAAACGCTAGTTTGTTTAGTGGAGGGAGATATACGGAGAATTCAGTGTATGATAAAAGCATACCTTATAATCTCTCTCTCTCTCTCTCTCTCTCTCTCTCTCTCTTTCTCACTGTTGAGCTGTATGTGTTTTCCTACTGCATGATGTGATCATCTCTATCTGAGCCTCACTATCTGTGGAAAAAATGGTTTCTGCTTCAGGACATAATCTTAACTGGATTTTATAGACTTCTAAGACATATATTTAAGCAATATTGCATGAGGAAGAGCGCTGTTGTCAGAACAGTTGTATAATGATATTACAGTGCCATTATCAGGTGTTATTCAGAAGAGGACGGGTTCCCTTTCAAGTCGGGATTCTCTCAACGTTTCTTCCTCATGTAGTCTCAGGGAGTTTTTCCTTGCCACTGTCACCTCAGGCTTGCTCATTAAGGATATAAATCAACATCCATACAATTCAAACAGAATTGAATGCAATTAAAACGAGTTTTCTGTTTTACCTATTTACATAACCTTTATAATATAATAAATAATCATCAATAATCAATAATATAAGTGACATTCTTGAGAAAGGAAAGGAATTCTGAAAGGAGCGCTAATTTCTTTAACTTCTACATTTTAAAATAGGACATCAGGATCGGCATGTTGGTGAATTATCAACAACTCTGCCGTATTGGTACAAGAAATAATAAACGACACATTTTTCTATTATAAAAGTAATAATTATAAAATGAAGCATTGTCGCAGAAAGAACTATTTTTATTTTCATGGGGAAATGTTTTTTTTTTTTTTTAAAAACTTTCTAACCTTTATTACAGTCAGGGATCCCATTCATTGTAAATAAATATAATAAATTAATTAATAAATTCACCAACCCCCAATTATTTTACAACCCACTAAAATATTTTGCACATTATTATATTGTAGATATTTAAATAATTTTAGTTTCCCTAGTTATTGGAGCCACCAAGGTTTTTCTTATTCTGAACTTTTAATACATTTTCAAGTGTCATGAGTTTTTCCTGACAGACAGACAGACAGACAGATAGATAGATAGATAGATAGATAGATAGATAGATAGTTCCTTCAGCAGTCTCACAGGTGGAGGATGTACAAGTGAAAACTCTCCAACTCTCCATCGCCACCTTCTGAACCCCGGCACACACTCTATAGACCACATTATTTAAAAAAAACATCATAATATATAATATTTTTACTACATCCACATATAGGATTTCTGACATATAACATTTAAACCTTGGACCTAGAAAAAATGTCATTTATACACGACAAAGGACCATGTCAGTAACTTTTTCATCACAGGAGACGTTTGTAAATCATGTCCATGTAACATAAGATATTTTTACAAATGTACCTGGTAGTATTTATGTACTTATTTATATGTATATGTATATTTATATGTAAAATATGTTTACCATGGTGTGCTTTTTATATGTTTGTTTGGGCCTCATCTGCAAGGCGTTCAGACGAATTACTCCTGCATCAAACACACACATGGATAAGATAAGCGTCTAAGCAGGTCTGTGCACACGAGCACAAGCTTCTGCATGATGAATATCACACTTCTGGTGTGTTGAATCCACTTCGGGTTTTACTGTTTGACCTTAACAGAGTTATAAGCTCTGCACTGAAACCGATATCCTCGCGCCCCGGTCAGGTGGATTGTGCGTAATTACGCACGAGACTCGGAGACTTCTGGGTGAAATAACCAGCGTGGAAAAAGTTTTGACCCCTGTGGCACTACACGCGTCCTAGACATCCATTCATATTTCTGAAAAGTCACATGCTTTAGGGTGCACATTAAAGAGGAAACCATTTATAGCAACACCAGTGCCTTGGGCAGCCTCCATATTTTAGCAAGACAGGAAAACTCCGAGCTTTTTTATACGAATTTAAATTGTTGGCTTTTATTTAGGCACGAGCACACATCCGTTGCAGGGTGATTCTGTCACATCAACGAAAAGGTCTAGTCATACTACAGTTACTTTAAAAAGAAAGGGGTAATGTGAATGATTTGATGGGATCCTTTAAAAGTCTGAGCTCATTCAAACTCAAATAGGGAGTGAAATCTAACATAAAGACGTGTGTGTTGAATTCGACCTTTGTGCTGCTTCTTGGAATAAAGGATACTTTATAAACAAACAAACAAAAGCAAGGTTATTATTATTTGTTCTTAAATCACGAATATATATAAATAAATCACGAAAAATCTTAAAAATATATGCATGCATGTTTGTAAATAATAGCCTATATTTATTATTATTATTACTATTATTATTATTATTATTATTATTATTATTATTATTATTATTATTATTATTATTCACGCTATTCTGCAAATAAAACGCAGGAAGGAAAAGTGAATTTTGTCGTTTGAAAAAAAAAAAAAAAGTCACCTTTGCCCTTCCAATAAAAAGTGAATTTGTCCTTTAAACGTCCCTCAATATCATGCATGGCGTTTGCCACGCGCCCTCTGACCCGGGATATTTATTTACGCTTCACTTTTCGTTCGATGCCGCGCGCGTCCATCACCTGCTCTTCTCGCGATAGGTACGGGGCTATATGAGGCGCGCGCAGGCCCGCGTGCTCGTCCATTCGGAGGGTCCAGCGGCGTGTAGAGAGTTGTGAGTGCGCGCGCGATACAGACAGCCAGACAGACAGACAGACAGCGGCACCATGGCTGAGGGGGCCATCAGTTTCTTGAAGGATTTCCTGGCTGGTGGAGTGGCTGCGGCTATCTCCAAAACAGCCGTAGCTCCCATCGAGAGGGTCAAACTGCTGCTGCAGGTAACTCAGTGAGTGTGTGTGTGTGTGTGTGTGTGTGTGTGTGTGTGTGTGTGTGAGAGAGAGATTTATCCAAATTATATTTGAAAAAAAGAAACGAACAACCTGCACTTTTCATTCTGTGTCAAACAAAAAGCAAAAAGTGTAGTCTTAACACCTTGAAAAGCTGTAGAAATCCACCCACATTATTTCACACTATGATATGGTGAGATCAATTTAATTACGAATTAACTCACATAATATTAATTTGGGTCCAAAAGATGCTGGGCGAAAGAAAAAAAAAATCCACCTAGCACTCTAAAGGGTTCTTTGGTTTGTCCCTTTGGAGGATCCCTTTAAAATACTACACAGAACCCAGTAACAGAGGATTTCCCTTTCAGAACCCCTTTAGAAAGCAGGAATTGATTACCATCCAAAGAGGAACCATTTTACTAACTGTGTATGTACACATTTTATTACAAATGACACATAATTCAATAACTCAAGATACTTGATAAGTTCACTCATCTGTATTTGCATGAGTGGTTACTTCTTCAGACTGTTAGAGTGTGGGGGTGTAGAACGGTATTTTTGCACTTCCTAGTACCCTTCTGTCTTGTCCTTCCTGGAATTTGTCTCTTCCAGGCCAGGGCTCATGGCCCTGAGAGATACGTCCACCAAACCTGGTTTTCACCTTGTGTCTTTGGTATTCCTATCACTTATGGTACTTCGTTTTCATGGTACCTTCACTTGGGACAGTTGATGTAGGTGTTCACTGCAAGGCTTTTTGCATGAGTGCACTGTGTGGAAGAGAAGATGATTAATGGAAAAGGTTCACTGTCTAAAAAGGTTTAGTGGAAGTTTAAGTCGGGAAGTTTAGTCTGATATTAGTCGACAATTAACTGATAACATTAATCCAATTTGACCTTCTGGTGATTGCAGTGCTTGAGAGTTATGAACAAGCAAGTCACGAACGTAGGGATTGGTAAAAACGTGGTTGCATAAAGTGACGATACTTGGGGTGAGTTTAGTGCTAAAAATAGTTTGCAACCCAATACTCACACCCCCTCACTTGGGTGTAATCCTCAATGCAGCTGGTGCACATGATCAGACTAATCTTTCCAATAAGAAAGGTAAAATATCTACACTGGAGCCAAGTTGAATGAACAACTGAGATATAAAAAGACAACGGAAAGCATGGAACTCAACTGTTCTATGCAGGTCAAGAATGTAATGTCAAAAGCCATATATTTGAGGATATAGCTGAAGGTTAAGACCCTTTGCTCAAGGGTCCAACCATGGTTCTGAACTCACAACCTTCCTGTCGCAAGTGCCTTCTTTGCCACCTTTTAGCACGGAACTGAGAATTTTACACCAAGGTAGTATTCCCCCCACGTGGTGTCAGAGTCTGTTTTTCCTGCTCCAACAAATCCAATCCAACTAATTGTGTAACTGATTCAACATCACAGATGTAGTAAAAGACCAGAGATTTGATAAGATCCAACAGCAGAGACGCATGTGTCTGAGGAGATTAAATTACACTTTGAGCCTCTCCTAACACCAATTGCTCCTCCTCCAGGTCCAGCATGCCAGCAAACAGATCACAGTCGACAAGCAGTACAAAGGCATCATTGACTGCGTGGTGAGGATTCCCAAGGAGCAGGGCTTCCTCAGTTTCTGGCGTGGAAACCTGGCCAACGTGATCCGGTACTTCCCCACTCAGGCTCTCAACTTCGCCTTCAAGGACAAGTACAAGAAGATCTTCCTTGGTGGTGTCGACAAGCACACCCAGTTCTGGCGCTACTTTGCTGGCAATCTAGCATCAGGTGGTGCTGCCGGTGCCACATCACTCTGCTTCGTGTACCCACTGGACTTCGCTAGGACCCGGCTGGCTGCCGATATTGGCAAAGGCGCCGCCGAGAGAGAGTTTACCGGCCTGGGCAACTGCATTGCCAAGATCTTCAAGTCAGACGGCGTGAGGGGGCTCTACCTTGGTTTCAATGTGTCCGTCCAGGGCATCATTATCTACAGAGCCGCCTACTTCGGGATCTATGACACGGCTAAAGGTAACAATTGATTGATGTTCGATTACTTCATCAAGCAACAAATACATTGGCCAGTGATAAAGCACAAATTTGTTGAATGTCAACTTGTAGGCATGCTGCCAGACCCCAAGAACACACACATCATCATCAGCTGGATGATTGCCCAGACCGTCACTGCCGTGGCCGGTATCATCTCCTACCCCTTTGACACTGTCAGACGTCGTATGATGATGCAGTCAGGACGCAAAGGAGGTAAGCAGAGTTTACTTGTAAAACAAGCTACAAAAGAATTTGTGATCATGATATCCCTTGCAATCTATTAGGAACCCAATGGTGTACACCCTTGATGTTCATGGTTGAACTGGCCAGCGTTATTTGGACCAAAATTGTGTGTGAATACTGTGATTCATCCAGCCACATGGAAACTCTGGAGTATCTAAACTTTTCACATGTGATCACAGCACTCAACAGGGCTAAAATTTCCAAGTACCACTGGCTGCAGAACCAAAAGTCTAGGGGGTGGAGACGACTCAGTGCACTGAAAAACTGGATAAGGTTGTTGTTCTGTATTGTGGGTTAAGATTGGGTTATATGTATTAGGTCAGGTTTAGCTCCACCCCCTGGACTAAAAAGATCTTGATAATGCATAACAAACAATATGTCGTGCGACTCATGTTTCAATATACATGTCTGTTCCCCTTCCCTTCCCCAGCTGACATCATGTACAAGGGCACAGTGGACTGCTGGAAGAAGATTGTTAAGGATGAGGGACCGAGGGCCTTCTTCAAGGGCGCCTGGTCGAATGTGCTGAGAGGAATGGGTGGCGCTTTCGTGCTTGTCCTCTATGATGAGATCAAGAAGTTCACATAAACGTTGAAGTCTCCAGATCCATCTTACCAATAGGAGATCCTCAACACTGTGACTGTCTTAAATCAGGATAGATGTGTGCAAGAGTGTGCCGAGTGTCTGAGAGCGAGACGAAGCAGCCACTTCATTGTCCACTCCTATACCTGTGTAAATATATTTAACTCCAACCCACCCACACCTCTGATAATGACTGTCCTCTCAGTTCTGATTACTCTTGGTATGCAAAGATTGTTTTGGTTCATTTATAATATTTGTTCCATTTAGGAAAAAAACAAAACAAAACATGAGCACCTCTGGGGCCAGGGGGGCCCTGTTAATGGAAGAAACGTGCACCTGTACACCAGAAAAGTCAACAGTTCTTGTGTTCTTTTAATAAAAATAAACTTGAAAATACCATTTATGCTTTTGTCTCAACCTTTCTTTATCAGAAACAAGTTGTTCCTGCAGTCGCTTTGTTTATCTCAGTAAGCAAATGTAGTGACAGTTCTACGCTGATAGCTGCAAAAAGGGTCCTATTGTATTTCCACAGCATTCCAAGTTAAATATTACAAAAAGGGAACCCCAATTTGATATTTTGCCCTTGAAACTGGTTTGCAGTTAAAAAAAAAAAAGAAAAGAAAAACTACATTTGAATATCTGCATCCCAACAACGGTACTTGTGTATGCTGAACTTATCAGCACCAGCATACTGTAAGTGTGGTTTAGCATAAAACTCAAATGTACATAATGTAATCCTTAACACCAAATTTACTCGATCGGCGAAGACTTGTTTGCTGTCTGACTTTTATTTATTTAGTGTTGCACTAGAGCTATGAGGCTAACGTAGATAACTTGAAATTAAGTTATGTCTAACCCAAAATCATTTCAGTTCCAGGTGTGTATTTATTTTTTTATAGCCGCAAAGAAAATTAATAGAATTAGAGGTTAGATTTCTCTTCTTCTGTCGGTGTGCACTTGAGCTAATTAATCACAAACCCACCTTTTGCCCACATTTATAAAGGGTTCCAATAGGTCTGGCGCTGACACAGCTACACTATATGGCCAAAAGTACAACCACCACTCTTCTGAGAAGGTTTTCCACTAGATTTTGGAGCATGGCTACTGGGATTTGCCCGTTCAGCTACAAAAGCATTAATGAGGTAAGGCACCATTGTTGGGTGAGGAGGCCTGGGGTGCAGTCGGCGTTCCAAATTATCCCAAAAGGTGTTGAGGTCAGGGCTCTGTGCAGGCCACTCGAGTTCTTCCACTCCAACTTTGGCAAACTATGTCTTCGTGGAGCTCGCTTTGTGCACAGGGGCATGGTCATGCTGGAACAGGTTTGGGCCTCATAGTTCCAGTGAGGGGAATTTGTAAAGCTACAGCAAACAAAGACGTTCTATACAATTGTGTGCTTCCAACTTTGTGGCAACAGTTTGGGGAAGAACCACATAAGAGTGTGATAGTTCAGGTGTCTACAAACCTTTGGCCATATAGTGTATACAGTTGGATGCAAAAGATTTCATTCCCTTAGGACAACATAGACAAGGCAACAAAAAAAAAACATTATTTTATGCCAACAATACAATTAATGTGTATGTTTTCACCAAAAAAGAAAAAAAGATTTCCATTACATGTTGGCTATATTACCAAACTTTAGACATAAGGAAACATCCCACTGCTGTGGATGTTACATAAGCAGTATTTTTAGTATTTTAACAGTTACTATAGAAGCAAGTTAGGTTCACCCTTGCTTTGAGTTAAATAACGTTGTCAACAGGGATTACAGAAGTGCTTAATGAGGGTCACATGTCAAAGACAATGCAATAAAACACAGGTCGTTGATGGGTCTCTGTCACGGCATGCCTGCAATAACAATGCGAGTCTTTACGTGCTTTAGTGCGGAGGTTAATGAGCGCCAAAAGGTCAGGACTGTCAGTGTTGCAGTGACAAAGCCATCCACAGTAACAGTTCAGTAACTTGCATCAATATGCGCGCGTGTGTGTGTATGTGTGTGGGGTATCAAGTGTCATACAATGGAGGAAATTAAAGACTTTTATTTCAACAAACAGATTTGACAATATCAAATATATAATATGTCTATAATTTATATTTAATGATCTTTAATCTTACACCACAGATGAAATGCTATTATTATAGTAACAGTAAAAGCGATTAATTGTCATCTGTAGGTTAATCATTTAGTCCTACTGCTATTTCAGGCACAAAGAAAGCAAGCGTACTGTAGCTAGGCATCGACTACGTAGCTCTGAGAGGAGCGTATGAGCAATTCCAAACACATTGTAGTTCTCTAAAGATACCAAGTGCAATGTACAGCTGAGAAATGAACACCTGATCCAGCAAAATAAGGCTTAACCTCCTCCACGGATCTAAAAAAATGTATAAATGGCTGATGTAGATTGTCATGTGCATGTACTCTGAGAACAGGAAAAGCCACTAATGTGCTTTATCTACCCAAATCTTTTAGGGGTAGAAAGTTTGGGTCAATTCTTTAAATTTGGCTTGAACATTCAAAGTGCTGGTTTATAAAATGAATATAGAGACAAACTGTCATAATATGGTAAAGAGAGCATTCATATATATCATATATCCAGGAGTCCAGAGAGGCCATCCATTATTAATTTTCAGTGTTCTTGTGAAAACAGATTGTTCTATTAAGATAACCAAGTAAACAAATAGACTAGATTTGAAAAATGTTTTAAAAAATCCAATAATTGTTCCACTAATTTTGCCAGCCATAAACCACACAGATACTAGTCAGCTAATATTTATTCTCAAGCTATGATTTAAACTTATGAAGCGGAGCAAGAGAGCTCAAGAATGAAAACTTTTTTGTTTGGTCAACACAATAAGTGAAATAATTTTAATGCATGGCCTCTGTAGACTTCTGAACATAATGAGTAGGTATGAAAATTTTGGGAGAGGCAAACTGGGATAAAATTTCTGATCGAGTCTGGTTTTCAGGATGCAGCTCTGAATGATTCCTATTTTTTGGAAGGGTGACAGGTTAAGTTCATCATTGAGTTCCCTTCGCTACCAACCACTTCTATTACCCCTTCAACATACACTCAGTTAAAAACATGTAACTAGCCGATCACCTGGTCGTGAAGGTCCTACTTACAACATTAAAGTGGTCCATCAGAAACTCGGCTTCTCACAACCCAGATCTGAGGCGCTGCATTGCCGGAAGCATTTGAGCGGTTTCGCATGTGATAGAGCTGAGGTTTGGATCAGGACCAGGCCGGTCGTGGAGCTGTGGCTCTGGTGGGTTTCGCAGTTTCAGGTCGGGTTCTGTGAGGACTGGTTGACCTGCAGGTTCTGGAGGTTCTTCCTGTGGAGGGTAATATATATATCTAAAATAATTTATTTATTCCAATTTATTTATTCACGTAACTACAGAATGTGTGTTTGAGTCATGATGTGCTTGTGATGGAAACATTTCATGTTACTGATGTTAATCTGTTTAAAAATAATTATACGGTTGGATGGGCAGTGGGATGGACAATGTTATGATGCAGATGTGGGACACAAAATTCTCCTCATATGGTTTAGTGTTTGGTATTCGCTCAACAAGATCAACAGATCACACTGTTGTCAGGAGGTCGCGATTCCGAATCCCAATCATGCTACAGTGATCCATGGCTGGAATATTTAGAGAGCAAAACTAGCTGTGCTCTGTGCTTGGGAGGGGAATGCGCTCTTTCTCCCCTGTCAATCACAGCAACACTAGCAAACTGTGTGCATCTGTGAGCTCACGTACGAGGAAGAGGGTAGACTGCGTTTGAGTGTGTTACGCTGCCCTGTGACGCAGCAAGGTTAGTAAGGTTGGAGGTGTGACGTGTGTATTTGTGCTTGTACCTGAAGTAGGTCTGATGAGAGGTGCAGGTATTCCAAGGTATCCGGCTTGGCGCTGGTAGTCTGTTAGCTGTTCCAACCGTGTCATTCCTGGAGTCGCCTTTACTGACTCCAAACGCTTTAGAAAGGCCTAGTGCACACACACACACACACACACACACACACACACACACAGACAGATAATAATGTCCACCATGATCTACTAGGATGTCTAACAAGGCATCATTAAGTTTACGGTCACAAAAGGATGCGTATGGATTTACAGTGTGTAATGTTTTATTTTTATACATTATATCTTAAATAATATTATACACATATACATTATACGTTACTCTATTTTCCAGACTATAATAATGTGGGGGCAGAAAAAAATGATGGATCCTTTGCAATAGCCCAATTAAATATCCAAACATTAGCAGATTTATAGTAATCGTTGGCAAACTGTGGTGGTATAAGTGGAATAAAATACTTCAAGACTTCAGGAAAATAATCAAGTCACACCACCGCATCATTGACTATTTTCATATTAATTCCATTGTTTTTAATCATTCATTAATTCTGCGACGTTGCTTTGTC